>JBBYHQ010000015.1:821962-848593 GCA_038382645.1 Spergularia azorica
AATAGAAACAATCCTCTTTATGACAGCTTTAGGAATGATGAAGATGTTGGCCCAGAAAGAATGTAATTGGGATAGTACTGAATTGACCAGCACTGTCCTTCTAGTATAAGCCAATTTCCTAGCCCTCCATGATCTGATTCTGCTGACCACTTTCTCCACCAGCAGATAACAGTCTCTTATGCTCAGTTTTTTTGAAGCAATCGGCAACCCAAGATATTTGAAAGGTACTGATCCCTGCCTAAACCCTGAAACTTGAATTATATCATCCTTCACTTCATTTTGGACCACAGAGAAGTAAATTTCAGATTTCGAATTATTCATGGTAAGGCCACTAGCCCTTGAAAAAGTAATGAATCCTCTCAGCATGAGCATAATGGATGCCCTGTCTCCTTTGCAAAACATTAGAATATCATCAGCAAAGCAGAGATGATTCAGTCTAATTGTTTTGCACAGTGGGTGAAACTTGAACTGTCTTTTCAGGGCAACTTTGTTTAGGATTCTGGATAAGTAATCCATGCACAGAGTAAAGAGTAAAGGGGATATTGGATCACCTTGTCTCAATCCTGTCTTTCCTCTAAAGAATCCAAACAGTTCCCCATTTATAGCCAAAGAAAAAGTGGGTGTGCTGATACATTCCATTATCCAACTAGTGAACTTGTTACGGAAATGAAGAGCTTGTAGCATTTCAAGGACGAAGCCCCACTCAATCGAGTCATAGGCTTTTTTCAAATCAACTTTCATCATGCATCTTGGGGTAACCTGACTTCTTTCATATTTCCTTACTAAATCTTGGCAAATCATTATGTTTTCCACAATATTTCTCCCTTGGATGAATGCTCCTTGATTTTCATTCACCAACTTAGGCAGTATTTCTCCTAGTCTGTTGCATATGACTTTGGAGATGCACTTATATACAATATTGTAACATGCTATTGGTCTAAATTCTGTGACCTTACTTGGATTTGTGACCTTTGGAATGAGAGTAAGGGTTGTTGCATTGAATTGCTTGAGTAGTCTGCCAGTTCTGAAGAAGTCTTTCACTGTATCTATCACATCCTTGCCTGTAATCTCCCATGTGTCTTTGGAAAAAGCACTTGAGTAACCATCAGGTCCCGGAGCTTTATTGTTTGGAATAGAAAACATGACTTGTTTTATTTCCTCAGAGGTCACTGGCTTCATTAGAATTACACTCATTTCCTCATTCACAATGCTTCCAGCTCTAACAGTGGGTTTATGCACCTTATCAACATTATTAGAAGTACCTAAGAGCATTTTGTAATACTCTAAGAATACCTCCTGAATCTCCTTTGATTCCTGGTGCACAACACCATTCATATCCATGATCTGATACACTTTATTATGTCTTCTTCTTGATTTTAGGGTAGAATGAAAATAAGAAATATTCTCATCCCCCTCTTCCAGCCACTTGACTTTGCTTTTTTGCTTCAGGAAAGAATTTTTTGCTTCCTGAGCTTTCATGACTCTCTCAGCAGCATTTTTCTCCTGCTGTATCAGACTAGCATCACCTGGTTTATCCTGCATTTGCAATTGAATCCGTTTAGGTCCATTGTCTCCTTGAGGGCTCGATTTTCTATATCAGAGAACTGATGCTTATTAAGTTCTTTAAGCTTGCTCTTCAAGCCTTTCAGTTTTTTAGTTAGCTTGAAGCTGGCAGTACCCACAATCTTATTTCCCCAAGCACTGTTGACACACTCCATAAATCCTGTGGCTCTACTCCACATGTTGAAGTACTTGAATGATGCCCTCGATTTTTGTGTATCCTCCTTGAGTTTGATCACACATGGGCAGTGATCAAACAACCCCTCGGGGTAGAAATGAGCATAGCTATCTGGGTAGTGAACCAGCCAATCATCATTGTGAAATACCCAGTCGATTTTACTACACACTCTATTGATACCATCCTGCTTATTATTCCATGTAAATCTAGCTCCAGTGGTTTTCATTTCCTTCAGGATACAATCATTCAAGCATTCTTTGAACGGTTGTATTTCAGCTAAAGTAACTCTTGTTCCAATTCTGTCTTTCGGGTATAAGAAATTATTGAAATCTCCCCCAATCACCCATGCGTTGTCCACACTTCTGCCAATACTTCGCATATCATTCCAAAGCTGCACTCTCTCCTTGCTATCATTAAAACCACAGATCATTGTAATATAAAAAGTTTCCATAGTTGCTTTTAGAGTTGCTTTTCCATGTATTAGTTGCCCTGTTATACTCAATATATCCACATCATAAGTAACAGGGTCCCAAAGCATCCAGATTCTTCCACCAGGTGCTAGAGACGAATTAGTACACAGAGACCATCCTGAATTCAGACTAAGGTGAACTATATTAGACTGACTTGACTTCAACTTAGTCTCTATTAGGCTGAACAAGCTCACCTTATTTTTCTCCATAAATTGTTTGACTTCTAATTGCTTGGTGTGCTTGTTCAGCCCTCTCACATTCCAGAAACCCACACTAGCCATGATCAGGATGATCATGACTAATAGCCAGTTGTCCACTTGTCTCTTTACTAGTTGATGTTTCAGCTCCTTGCTGTACTATCTGTGCAAAAGATATAGATTTGAATCCAGGTAACCCAAATTGTCTCTGAGCCATACTTTTAGTGAAAATCAGCTGTCTGTTCATTGGTCTTTGGTTGATTGTCCCATGTCCAACATTTGGGGGGGTAATGAACACAGGTTGTGTCTGATTAATAGGAGTTTCATTTACAGACATAGTCTGCTTTTCCTGTGCTGCCTCAGTGCCCTTTTCTTCATTCCTGACATTCTGTTGCACTTTCTTTGGCACCCACATCCTCTTAACCTGTTGGTTTCTTTCCTTCCTCCTACATTCCTGTTCTCCATGTCCAAGCCCTTGACATTTTTGACACTGAATGAGCTTCCATTCATATTCAATCACCAGGTCATGAGAGTTTCCATCCTCTTCCTCTACACACACTTTCCCTGGGAATTCCTGTCCAATCTCGACCTCAACCATTACCCTGGCAAAACCCAATCTACTCTTCCTAGTTGTAGCTTCATCACACTTGACAGGTTTGCCCACACTCGCAGCAATTTTCTTGATACAATTATCACCCCAGAATTTCATACCCAAATCCAAAATTCTGATCCAAATTGGCACAGATTTGACAGACTCATTTCCCAAGGGCATATCAGGATCCCAAGGCTTACATATCAGGGGCTTACTGTCAAACAACTGATATCCTCCATTCAGTACTGCATCCCTATTCTCAGTTGTCTTAAATCTTGCAACAAAAACATTGTTTGGTAAAATTGATACTTTATCAAGCCCTCTATTTCCCCAAATTCTCCATAGAAATCCTTCCATAATATCAGGGGGGGGGGGATTTGCACCCAAAACATAACAAATTATAGCAGTAGACCATAATTTCTTACCTTCATCAATGTCATCAGCTGTGATTTTGATTGTGGGTTTTGCCTGGTTGGTTGCTTTAGGTCTTGGATTGTTGTTTCCACCAGATTTCTTCCCATGTCTGACTTCAGTCCAACCTTCATCTGGGTTTATCACCTCTTCATTTGGTTGATGCACATTCTGAACTACAGTTCCTTCCTGGCCATCATCCCATACCTCTTCATCCTCCTCATACTCATCATCATCATCCGTTAATTGAAGAGGGGGAATCGGTATGATTTCATTCATTGCTCTGGACTTCTGCGCATCTGCCGATTGGGGAATTTTTTTCCCTATTCCTTCTTGTTGTTCTTCCTCATCCTGAATTTTTGATCTTATGTAATAATTTTTGTTATTATTTTTGTTGTTTTTATTTTTCGATTTAGATTGGTCACCTGCCGATCTTCTCTTCCTCGCCATAGCTGGGTGTTGAAGATCAGTCCGTACAGTGTCCGTACTAGTTTGCGTGAAGAAGAAGCACTCTCTCACTAGCTCCTTCTCTCTCTAGCATTTTTGGTCCGTAAGATTGTTAATAGCATGTTGTACAAGTTCGTTTGGATGCCATATGTGTATGTTATGTTCATGATTTCTATAGATTGCCAAAGTGGTTTGAGTTTGATGAATTGCGTTGTTGGTGCGTTAGTAATTCGAGTTGTGAGAGTGATTTGGGAAGTGTTGTTGTCGAGCTGATGCGATAGTGATTCTTTGTTGGATGTTGTATGATTTAGATTGTGGATTCAATAAAGTGACGTTTCTTGACATTCAGAAACTTAGCTAGGAACCTTTGCCAATTGAAGGTAAGAACATCGCCCTCTCAAACTTAACCTATTCGATTCCTTCACTTGATTCACATCTATGTTTATCGATATGCTCGTTCTTATATCATTTCAAGATTCACTATTCATTAATCATTATTGTTGTCTATTGTCACCTTGTTCCGGTTTCAGCCGTCTATAAATCAAAAGCTGCTTATGCGCGAATAATATACTTAAGAGGAATTAAAGATGTAAATATCATGAGTAAACCACCTAGAACGATGTAACCTCTTATAAAGGTATTTGTCTAGGCCGGAGATCAGCTACGGGTCTCCTAATTGACTTCCTCCTAGGGACAATGTGTAACACTACAGGATAATGAAAACTAACGCATTCCCACCAAACTACATCGTCATAGGGGCCACCTACTTTCGGCCTTAGTACGGTGAGTCTCCTCTTCCACTACCCAGCACCGACCAAACCCTATTTGGGGTGGGAGAATCTGAAAAAATAAAAAGGGGAGTTCTCGAGGCCGCGTATGGATGCAAGAGGGGCGGCAACTGTTGTGGTAGGGGTGGCAGCAAGTAGGGCGGCAAATGTGGTGCACGTGCATCGGGGAACTTCGATAGTGATACCGTAGGGGAGAGAAACTAAAAGAATATGGTGGCTTGACTGATTGGTCGACGGTGCTGCAAGTGGTTGACGACCGCATAGTCAACCTGTGGTTAACAACAGTGACGATGGGTGGTGACGAGGGCTGAGAAGTCAATGGCATAGAGGGACAGCTAGTGGAACTCTGAAAGAGGATAAAGAAGCAAGATGGTGAACACGAGAGAGAGAGAGAGAGAGAGAGAGACAGATAGAATAGTAGATGACATTATTTTGAAAGAAATTGAGATTGACTCTTTTACACCAACTTTGAATCAGATTGGAAATGGGGCTTTTCAAATTCAATATTCTTGGAGTTCCCAAACACTGGAAGTGGCCTAATTCCGGAATCCAATTTTAATACAATGTTCCTAAACATAGTGTAAAAGGAAAAAAAAAAAGAAAACGGATTTAGAAATAAATCAAGGGGAAAATGTATTTAGTCACTTTTGCATATGAGATCCACCTTATTATTACAACTTACATTAAAGTCTTATAATTTCTTTCTTTAAAAGTTTAAACATGTACATTAAATGGCCAAACTAAAACTCTGACCATGTTATAAATAGTTTATCGTAGTGTAATAGCATAATAATAAAGAAATATAGAACAAAGAAGAATTTTATTTGTATTTACTAATATAGTTATAACATATATGTTACTCATAGCAAGCAACGTTCTGATTGAGAAATCTGAGGCGGCTATTTTTTCATTTCGTTGTTATGGGAAATGCATGGGTGCGTGCATTGGTTCTTTTTGCAAAATGTGCTTTTCAATGTTCAGTTGAGTGCGCAGATCGTCCTATATCGCCCAATAAAGATATATAAATTGATGATCCAAAGGAACTTTGCAATATTGGTTGCGTTGTCTCAACTTGCTCTCAGATCATCACTAAAGAAAATCCAGGTTATTAATTTGTTACATTTAATTTTCCCTTTTTACAACTATGAAGCCATAATGGTGTACTAATAGCTAACATGAGAAATTTGCGTCAATAGGATATGGTGGTTTCATTTGGTGTCCAAAGTTTTACTTTATGACAATTCTTATTAATTTTGCTATACGTGAGAACTTATTTACTGACAATTTTGTATTCAACAGATTCAGAGAAGGTGAAAAGATGTTTAACTACCTGTGATACGACATGCAACAAAATTTACTAGTCTATGAAAAGTTCAAATGGTTTTTCATTATGTTGCTTCGTATTGTCTCGGAAAATTAAGTTACAAGATATGATTATAGTTGTACATTATACCAATTATATGGATGATATATGGGTTTACTGTTATTGGATAGTGTGAGCAGAAAAATATTAAAACAAGTTGTTTTTCCCCTTAGACTATTGGTCAATGAAATGTAAAAGTGATTTATTTTTAACGTTTTTACTTACGCATGCAAAACCTTTCAAATCTAAAGGAAAATTCACACAACAAAACACTGAAATTTCACTATCAAGATAGTATCCTTCCATAAAAATTTCAAATTATAACATTTCATTCAAAATCCACCACTATTGAGAAACACAGATCTACGCAAGTCTTCGAGTATAGTTATAATCACCAGTCAATATACTAATAGACATAAAACGTACACATGAACAAATGTATAGATCATTACCGACACTTGACAATGAATCTGTTGTATTGCTGCCCCCAAAATACACTTTCTGAGACTCAAAATCTCCCACACATATGCTTTGACGCGACCTAGTTAAGCAGAGTCTCCTTCCCTTTGCGAACTTACGTAAGAATTTTAAGGAGGCACCATTCATATCCATTGGTTACTATTTAATCTCTTTTTTATACACATAAACTCCAAAAACAAGTTCTAGTTTTAATTTTCCGCTGCAAATACTCAATTGATATCTTATACTAATAAGATACGCATCACATGTTGGTGTCACACCCCAAAACTAGAATTGGAACACAATAGACGGCAGCCTACAAAAGTAGGCTAAGTTTTTCTTAATCTTCAAATGCCATAGGTTCATGGAAATAAGGTACAAACGATAACTAAGGTCATTTATTTAAAATACAAGGCTAATATGTTCCAGGTGTCTCACTCAAAAGACCACTCCAAACTAGTACTGATCACTTCAAAAGAGTTTATTATAAAAGGATGAGTGCAACAACCCAATAAAAGACATTCTCCAATTTAACAAGAACATATTTAGAGTTCACAAAGCATGTTGTGAAACTCCTGATCCAGTTCCACCTCTATTAAAACTTGAGCATACCCCAACATGGTCTTATCCTTAGTGACCTTATCAGTCTTAATAACTTTACCCAAGCCTCCGCCAATTTTGCCTATACAATTGGGGGTCCAAAATTTAAGCTCTAGGTTCAATAATTTCATCCAGATTGGCACTCTTTTGTCAAAATGCTTGCTCAATTCCATTTCTTCTGACCAAGGTTGCACAATAAGTGGCTTGTTGTCAAATAAATGATGACTAGATTTCACAATAGGATCTTTTTGTTCAAATGGTTTTAAATCTGACCACATATATCCCATTCGGCAAGAATGAAACCTTGTCAAGGCCTCTATTTCCCCATATTCTATTAAAGAAACCATTTATCACATCCGGAGGAGGGTTTGCCCCCAAAATGAAGCAAACAACAGCAGTTTCCCAGTATTTGATGCCCTCATTTACAGCATCCATTGTTAAAGACACTAACTTTCAATCAAATCAGAATTAACAGCTCTAGATTCAGGGTTCATACCTCTTCTTTGATGAGTAACATTGTGCCATTCACCTTCACAGTCCCCTTCATCTTCCTCTATAATTGCAGCAAGTCCATTACCATTCAGCACCGTCGGAACTCCGATCATTTTGTCTCAGGGTCATCCTCGTCTTCATCATCCTCAGATAAAACCATTGGAGGGATGCCTTGAATTTATGCTACACTCTTGTGCTTCCTAGCATTAGCTGTCTTCAGACCATTTTTGTTGTTGTTACTCCCATTTTTTCCTTACTTTGCTTTTTATTTCTACTCCTCCTGCCTGAACTTCGATGTGTTCCCGCAAATCTCGATCTAGCCATAGCTGGAATCCAGATAATACAAGAAAGATCGTTCCTTTTCAAGCAAAATTCCCAGAAAATGGAATCTGAATGTCTGATTTTTCAGTCGCGAAACTTTCTCTCTCTAGCATTTTCTCTCTTTGCATAATACCGCCTCCTCACTTTGTAAATGCGGATGCCACATTTACGGTTGGGACCTGAAGACGTTACACATGTGTACGGTCCTCATGATGACCCTGTGGTTATATCTGTGAGGGTCGCGAATCCAATTGTGCAGAGGGTGCTAGTTGATACCGGGGTTTTAGTTGAAGTGATGACCCTAGATTGTCTTTACAAGTTGAATTACACCACCCAGGATTTGACCAAGATGACAGCGCCTTTGGTGGCACTTCGGTTTGGCCTATAGGTTCCATAATGCTCCTGGTGCAGTTCGGAGGAGATACTATGAGAAAGACCTTTGTTAGGTTCGCCATTATCGATTTCCCATGCCCCTATAACATCATCTTAGGGAGGTCGGCGTTGAATTCGATAATGGGTTTGGTTTTCACCTATGGATTAATGATCCTATATGTTGCGATAATGGGAAAGTGAGGATATTGAAAGCCGACCAAAAGGCGGCCAGGGCCTGTTACAACATCAGTTTGAAGCCACCAATGTAGAACCCCTCAGAGGTCCCGATTGATTCGGAGGTCCCCTATCCAAAGAAGAGGAAGAGAGAAGATAAAGAGGAAGGATTGAAAGGGGCACCATTCCTTACCTATTGTTTCATGCTATGGATGGATTGGAAATTCCCTCACAACCCCATGAAGCCACGAAAGAGCTGCAGTTGGTTGATGATGATAAGGATCGGATGGTCCGTGTAGGAGCCAATCTTCAGGAACCGGTCAAGAAAGATCTTACCCAGCTTCTGCGAGAATTTAAGGATGTCTTTGCATTTGCGGTGGAAGAAATGCCGGGCCTCGACCCCTTTGTCATTACCCACCAATTAAACCCAAATCCTCAAACGAAGCCGGTCCACTAGAAGAAAAGACACTTCGAGACCGAAAGGGCCGAAGCGATCAAAGCCGAAGTAGATAATCTCCTTAAAGCAGGGTATATTGAAAAGAGCATGCACCCCGGCCCGTGTGGTTGTCAAACGTGGTCCTGATCACCTAGGTCAAAGGCCACCAGGGACAGATGGTCGAAGGACCTGGGGAGGAAAAAGCCAAGTAGCACGCTGCATTCAACTACAAAACAAGAGAAAAAAGGACCAAGGTAAGAATTCTAAGAGATTGGAAGGTAGAAGAGGAGTACCTCAGCCAGCTTAGTCAACGCTGGGGGGACTACGAAGCCCTGCATGGCTTCCATGTCATCCATTTGCAGGTGCTCGGCGAAAGGGCGAAGAAGTCGGAAAGCCATGGCCATTTTTTCAGGGCCTTCCGAATGGATGACTGATTCAGGAGCCAGCAAAGGATCTATGTTGCCACCTATCAAATCCGACATAAAAACAAGGTTAAAGTGAGCGTCAAAACCGAGGAATAAAGCCTCAGCCTCCTCATTGCAATGAGAGGGGTCACCCTGATCCCCGTTCATACCTGATGGACCTCCTAGAATCAATTGGGTCTTGGTAAAAACCTGGTTGAGGACCAAGCAGACCTCCACTTGCTTCTGTTTCTTTTGATGAAGGTGAGGAAAGGGGATCAGCTCCGCGGTATCACCATCCCTCTTTCTGTTATTGGCCCCTTTACCCTCGTCATGATTCTTGGGACCTTCTCCTAGGAAAGGACAAAACAAAAACAGCCGATGTTAGCCAAGGAGTTAAGAGCTTAAACAAAGGAAAGAAAACGAAAAAAATTTTGAAAGCACATACCGAAATAGGCTCGCTCCTCATCATATCATTGGAAAACTCGTCAAATGGGGCCTCATCATTAAGGTACAGACCACCCTCTGACTGATCCACTTGATGCTCAGGAGGGGTGTGGATGTACTGGTGATCCAGGTCCTCAGAGGCCTCGATGGTTTGCAGAAATTCGGCCTCATTCAGCACCTTAACCTCCTCTGAGTTGACACGTGATAGAACAGAGCCCGTTCACCGCTGGTCCTAGGCCTTGATCGGAGTGGATGATCATCCCCGGTCCCAGCAGCCTGGCTGGACCCCTGAGCAGGCGAGTCGACAGCCCCAGCAGCGGTGGCAGCAGCGGCACTGGTCCCCGCACCAGGGTCACCATGAGGAGCTTGAGCGAAGGACTTCTGACCAGCAACAGCCTTCTCTAAAGTGTCACAAAGCCTCTCTTAACTAGTTAGAAAATAAGCAAACGACATCCCTTCTTTCAAAGTTAGTCCCTCGCGGGGCTGTAGACGGTCCCGGGCGACACCTGAAAAGAAGGATAGAGATAACCCATTCAGCACATAACACCACAGTTAGAAAAGAAAAGCCATAAAAGAAAAGAAGCTTACTGCGAGGAGTGACAGTGCTCAGGCCCGCCGCGCAAAGGTAATCCTCATTCTTAATATCATCTTAATCAGGGATCCAAAAACGATTACGCCAAACAAACGTGCCGTCTTCTTGTTCGATTAGCTCCTCGGCGAAGTAGTTCCGACAAGCTTCTTCCCAATTCGAAAGCAAAGGGACCTCACTCAGCTTTTTGAGGTCCCCTTGAGGATGGATGGCAGTCGGGACCCCCAATTTTGACAAAGAACCTTGAGGCTCTAAGAGCACAAACATTTTCTTCCATCCCGGAAAACTATCCAGTTTATTGTTCAGGACCTTCCAGTGAGAGGTGACGCCCTTCCCTCGACGTTGACGGATGCATATGGAAACAACCTCGTCTGATGAGCGAACATCTTGGACGATGTGCAGCGCTCGGAATATGCTCAGCGTCATGGGCAACCCCACCAACTTCAATGCCATGATATACGCCGTGATGTCGCAAAAAGAAGCCGGGGAAATTTAGGTAGCAGATACCCCGTAATAGTAAAGGATCTCTTTGAAAAGCCGGTGATGGGGGCCCGATACCCGCAAATAATTGAGTTAAGGTTAACGGCAATTGATACAGGCGGAGGATTTGACACCGTTAGGATCCAGAGCCGGGGCCGTTAAGGGATAGGCCTCAGTGAAGCCTCTTTAAGTGCAAAGTAGGCGAGATCCTTAGCCTTGTGTTTCTTGACCTTTTTGAGGACCTCCGCTGGGGTGACGAGAGGGATGGAAGAGATGTGGGCCATTACCAATCCAGAAGCGGGCAAAAAAGGCAAGGCTATATCCCACAGCCTGCACAGGAGTAAAAGGAATGTTAGGAGGGAGCCTATAAATATGGGGTCCCCGGGAGGATGAACATACCCCAGTAAAACTATTAGGGTTCTTATAAGAGGCAACGGTAACACTGAAAGGTACAGAGACGGGTATTTCCTTACAGGGATCTGGTTCAAACACCCCTGAGTGGCGAAAAGAGCGAGGTACCGCAACGGGGATGGGGTCACCAGACCAATTCCCGGGATTAGAATGCCAGGCAGAGGCTAAGCAAGGCCTCTAAGTAGGGTTCCATTTATGATCCACCCAAGGGCAAGTTTCGGAAACGGTGTCTTGATGTTAACGATGGTACCTCTTCCCTATACCCGAAGAGAAAATCAAACAATTGAAGCCAAAATACCACCCAGAAAGGAGAGGTATTCAAAAAAAGAAAAACAAATAGAATACACAAAGAGGTGGGACGATAATTTGGAAAAGAAAACGCGAGCAAAATAATCACAAGAAAAGGGATAAACTCACTTGGAAAAAGAAAGGACAACGGGTTTGAACTGGCGGTCAATCGAAAACCTCGACAACGATCAGGTGAATGGTGTTGCAAGGTAATCACAAGGAAAAAAGAAGAATGGAAATTTTCGGAAGAGAAAGAGTTAGAAAATTTTTTAAAGGAAAAATTATATGCTAAGGAGGGATATTTATAATAGAAGGGCAAGAAAAGAAGAAAAGATATGGAAGTTGAGGGTAGTGGGGTAATTTTCCATAATCAAATTTAAAAACTGAAAAGGAAGTGGGATAACTTCCGTCAGTTTCCAAGAAATTTGGTAATGATGATGAAAAGACATGAGCCATTACATGCGTACAATACACGTGTACCCCGGGAAGCCAAAAAGGCAACTGCCTTTAACCCACTTCCTCGATCAAAGAGGAACCATCATTTAAGAAGTGTAATAGTTGCTAAGGACCGAACTAGCGAGGTTGTCAGCCCCTACCAGCCCTGGCCAGGGCCGATGAAAAGCACCCCTTTCAGTAGGGCCCGTGGGAAGTCCTACCGACAGGGGCCGATGGTTATGTTTTCACCTCCCCAAATTGTCCCAAGAGCCCCGTAAAGGGAGTAGGGCCTAATTATCTGGTGCCAGCATTCAAACAAGGGCCACAACTAGTTTTCAACGTAATGTTTGAAAGCCGTCACCCTCAACAAGATCCGAGGCTTCCAAAGAATCGGGACTAGTAACATTCGAACAAGGGCCAACTAGTTGCTTTCAGCATTGTTCAAATGAAACTAGTCCCTCGACACAGGAACAGTGCAGTCTGTGAGTCGAGGTCCGTGCACCTTCGAATAAGAGCCAACTAATTGTTTCACAACGATATCCGAAGGCGACGGACCCAAGAATACCAACGAGACGGTCCTTAAAAAGACGAATTTAGCATCAACGGGAAGACCCCAATGCTAAAGGGTGGCAAGAAGAGGTGTGCAAGTAAAAATCCCCTCCCCATTCAAAAATCGGAGTGGGGCCCAATCGAAGTCATGGGTACCCTGGCTAGAAGTAGAAAAGGGGACTGAGCCAGAATACCAATGAGAGGCTTATATTGGGGCCAAAAATATCGGTGGGCCGAGATATGCCAAAGTCCACGCGTATGTAAAGAGTTAAAAGCCTAAAGATGTGTTAAATGGTAAAATGATCATTACAGAGAAAAATAAATCTCAACCCTTGATAAGGGGTTACCTCCTCTCCAAGGAAAAGGCACAGCCCTACACTTGGCAGGGGGCCCTTATTACAACAAAACCCTACTTGGAGGAATATTATAAAGGGAAATTTTCCAATATACCCCTGATATTCTTGAATTTTTCAGGTATATCCCTCTTTTTTCCGAGCTGTCCAGCGTGCCCCTGAGGTTTGCAAAATGGAGTTTTTTTTTTGTGTTTTTCACTAACGGACTCTAACACCGTTAACCATTTTGATGAAATTTGATTTTTTTTAACAAATTAACCAAAATAACATAATTTTTTTTAAAGAAAAGACCAATCTTGTTTCACCTCCCTCCTCAACCCCGCCACCCTACCAACACAACCCCTGCCCCGTCGCCTCACCACCGCATCCAATCACCGACAACCACCTGCGGCGCCTCCACCACCACCACCAGACGCGGGTCCCTCCCACTACCACACGCCGGCCAATTGGGAGCAGCAACAGCAGCAGAACTCTATATATCTCTCATTTAAAAGTCTTAGCACCTTATTTATATCTCTCATTTAAAACTCTCTATATCTCTATATATCTCTCATTTAAAACTCTTAGCACCTTATTTATAAGGAGAGCCACCCCTGGCTTGATCGTCGGAGGGTCCCCACCAGGGTAAAAACCCCGGGATCCTGGACTTCTTCTTTTGTGTCCAGGTCCCAAGAGCCGAGCAACCCGGATCCACGCGAAGCCCTTCTCCCCAACAACATCTAGGGAAAATCATCCCGAACACTTCTCCTCTTTCATATTTTCAAGACTATTTCTCTCTCCTCAACCACAATCATAATTTCCCACATTTTTGTTTCTAGTCTACAATTTCAATTTTTATTTTTTGTTTTTTCACTCAAGTTATCACCTTCTCTCTCCTCAAGCATAGCAAAATTATCACTGCATCTCTCTTCTAAAAAACATCACTTTAAAAAAACCATCATCTTTGCCCAATCAATTTAACAATAGTTTATCTTCTATTCACCTAATGAGTTTGTAAGAATCAAGGATGTTTGAAATCTCGTAATGGGCAAATATTATCAAAATATCAATTCTTAATTGTTTTTTTTTTTTTTGTTGAGATAAAAATATCTGATTTTTAATTGTTGGGTGGGCATTGTGGTTGAATTGTGGACGATTTTAGGCTAATATGGAGCTGGTTTTGGGCTAGGCAACAAAAATCTGGTGGTTATGGTGTGTGCGTGGTTGTTATGATAAGAAGCAACTGCTGAATATAATTTGGGCAAAACACCTTAAAAATTCTAAGAAGTACTTCTGTAAAAAGGTTACCAAACACTTAAAATTTCTCCAGAAGCTCCTTCTCTAGAACTACTTCTAAGAAGCACTTCTAGAGAATTGAAGTTGGAGCTTGGTCAAACAGGGCCCTAGTTCTGTTCTACAGTTATCAGTTTTGTCAGTGAGAGTTCTGTACCTTCAGCGCGCTTCCGCACTCGTATCATCTGTTTATTTTGGGTGTTACGTTTATTAATTATTTTGGGAGAATTAATTGAGAATTTTGTGAGATATGTCTTAATGATTTGGGAATTTGGTTTAAGGACTATTTTCCTAATTTGGTAATTCTACTATTGGAAATTCTAATCTGGTTACGAGACTTGGATCGGGTTTGGATCACTATCAACACTCCACTAGTAAAACCCAAAACCGGAACCTCTTTCACTCTTTTATACATACAAAAAATAAAAACTCCCTCTCTTTTTCTTCTCTCTTCCCGCAGTCACTCTGTTTTCTCAATCTCTCCTCTCGGCCGCCGTTGCCGCCGCCTTAGGCCGCTCTTCACAGTCGCCCTTTCCCATCTCTCCTATCCTCACTTGTTTTAACCAAGTGTAGTAAGTATTCTCTCATCTCCTTTATAATTTTGTAGTATGCCCAAATTCCTTAAGGTGGTGTTTTATGAGTTCTGATGATAGAATTAATTAGATATGTTGATTTATTGATAGTATTGTGATGATTTGTGTTTATAACGAATTGAATTGGGTGATTTATGAGATTGAGTTTGTTATATAAAATTACGAGGGAATTGATGTTGAAACTGGTTGAGAATTTGTTAGTAGGGTCTATATTAATTGGGTAAGTTGTTGTTGTTGTAATATGGGTAGATATACTTGTTTAGATGAGGTTTTAGAAGTTGATATCAATTCTGATGAATAAATTATGGGATATTGTCGTTAGAGTGGTTATTAGCTTGTTATACAAGTTTGGTACGAATCGGAGTTCGTCTGGATGTCATATGTGTAAGTTATGTGCATGATTTCATTAGATTGCCAAAGTGGTTTGAAATTTGATGCATTGTGTTGTTGGTGAGTTAGTGATTCGAGTTGTGAGAGTGATTTGAGAAGCATTGCAATCAAGTTGATGAGACATGATAGTAATTCTTTGTTGGTTGTTGTATGATTTAGATTGTGGATTCAGTGAAGTGACGTTCGTGGACTTATAGAAACTTATCTAGGAACCTTTGCCAATTGAAGGCAAGAACATCGCCCTCTCAAATTTAACCTATTCGATTGGTTCACTTGATTCACATCTATGTTGATCAATATGCTCGTTCTTATATCATTTCAAGATTCACTATTCATTCATCACTATTTATCATTGTTGTCTATTGTTACCTTGTTCCGGCTTCAGCCTTCTATAAATCAAAAGCTGCTTATACGCGAATAATATACTTAAGAAATTAAAGATGTATATATCATAAGTTAACTACGTGGAGCTATGTAACCTCTGATCAAGGTATTTGTCTAGGCCGGAGGTTAGCTACCGATCTCCGAATTGACTTCCTTCCACGGTAGTGTGTAACACTACAGGATTATGGAAAGTGGTTTATGTAATTGGTTTGTCCCACATTGAGCAACTAAGGCTCCTATGATCAATTTATAATAGATTTCTGCCATCAAACTACCAACAGTGCCGTCACCTATTAAAACCCACGAGAGAATATACGGGTCTAAGAGTTGAATTCCCATCTTATTGGGTTGTGTTGCGACGTATGATGGATTGAACTGTTACATATGGTATCAGCGCAACAGTACGACCGCATGCTGGAGTTACGCCCAGACCAGCCGTTTAGCTTGGGAAATCTTCGACTTGTGACTATTGGTATGGTTTGGTTAAGACACAATGTGGACGTTGCGTTCTTTAAGTGGGGGAATTTGTATAACTACACACGATTATGAAAAGTGGTTTATAGAATCGGTTTGTCCCATATTAAGAAACTAAGGCTCCCCAAGTGAGGATTTACGGGTGTAGGAGGTGACTTCCCATCTTATTGAGTTGTGTTGTGACGTGCAGTGGGTCGAGCTATTACACAGTGCGTCCTACCGCCCCCTTTGCGAGGGGTGTGAACACTCGGGTTTTTTCGGTAGTATTTCTCTATGCTTTAGCAGTGGTCTAGTTTCGGGTATGACCCTTGAATAAATATATGATGTAAAAGATTTTAATGAAATTGATTGTGGAGATGAATTCCACGGCCGCGCTCAGCAAGACTCGTGCCCTTCCTTGCCTGAGTCGTGCCTGTCACATTTCACGAATATGTTGTTCTCTAATCTGAGCACGACTCGTGCACTTTTCTGCACGGGTCGTGGACAACCTAATTTCAGGCTTTTACTTATTTTTGCGTTGCTAATTCAAAGGCGCGAATCTTAATTTAGTACTTTTTGATTTTTTCACTCAGTCAGTGCTGACGTTCTTTGTTTTGGGTCGTGTCCCTACCCTATTTGGGCATGAGTCATTCTTTTGATTGTACATTTGACAGGTTAGCTGATTGAAGTGCATTGCCTGATCGGATTGTCATTGCATCGTGAGAACTTCTTAATAAAGCATCAAATATTACTTGAACGTTTATAAACTTTGTTATTTGTTTTGAATTTCAAATTTGTAAGCTCTACTATAAGTGTTCCGCTGTTTAATTAATTGATAGACTATTTATTTGGTTCGTAATTTGGATATAGTTAGCCTTGCAATTAACTTGGTAGTCAATTGCAGCATAACAATTCTAAATAATTCGTTTTATTGCTAAAAAAAATAGGGTTGTTACAGTTGGTATCGGAGCGCTAGGCTCTGGTTTATTGAGTTTATAAAGGAAATCTAAAAAGTTTTCGAGTTTTAAAAATGGGGTTTGGATGGGTGCACATACACATGCTATAATTTTGTGCAACATAGTGATTAGGATTAACTTTGGGGTTTGTAATATCGACTTGTGAGTTGGAGCTACTAATTTACTTTGAGGTTCTTCTTGACATACTAACAGAATGACAGACCCTTTGGGATATTCTTGGGAGTTCGGGCCATTTGGATTGAAATCGGCTCCTGGACAAGAGACATTAGCTGATCGGATAGCTCTGGCAACAGACACCTTTCAAGATACTATGAGACTTGGAGAATCAATCAGTGCTTACTTCACGAGGATTCGCGCAAGGCTAACTGAAGTTGTGACAAGATACCCATGGGCTGCTAGCCCTGAGGCAAGTTTTTGTGGCACAAGTTAACGTGAGTCGACAGTATCAATGGGACAATGTATGAGATAGGCTAGAAAGGTGGGCATATTTCGCATGTCACATATACTATTTATTTGGTTTGTAATTTGGATATATTTAGCCTTGCAAAATCCTAAAAATAATTGGTTTTATTGTTAGGCAAAAATTGTGTTATCCACCGCAGAGCGTAATGAGGAATTTTCCGTGATGCCACGGGTAATTTCGTTCAAGCATTCATAACCTACTGCGGTAGTTGCTCTTCCATGAAGGCTGAACTCCTAGCACTTTTAAGGGGCCTGGAAGAAGCTAAAAGATTGAGGATTCCTAAACTCTTGGTCCACATGGATAATTCAATTTGTGTGAATATGGTTCTTAATGATAATTTATCGACGGGAGCTCCAAACCGTTGTTCAACGCTACAAAAATTTAATCCGGGACCACAATGGGCAAGTTAAGATCGAGCACGTGTATCGGGAAGCGAACAGACCAGCGGATTGACTAGCAAATCAAGGAGTCTCTCAATGCACGAAGCTTATCGTTCCTCAATTCCCACCAACGGAACTCCGATCGATCCCCCGCGAGGATGTCCTCGGGGACCGGGGTAGCCTTGCCTAGATTAGTTAGAATGTATTTAGTTTTGTACGGGTTTCTACTCTCTTCTTACCAAAAAAAAAAAATGTGATATTTAGCCAAAATGTAAATGAGATATTTAGGAAGGGACAAGTGGCGACGTTTGAACAAATGTGGCGCTTCAAGTAAACCAAATGACAGTATTCATTCGTCAATGATCAACACAATACCAGGAGGCGTATACGTGAAGTTTGTTCATCTCTGAGGATCCTAAATTGCGAAGTAGAAGAAGAAGAAGAAGAAGAAGAAGAAGATGGGGGCAGCAGCGTCAAGCAATGGCGGAGAAGACTCCAAAGAAGAGAGAGATTTGGAAAGTCAAGCTGCTTCAACCGGTGCTCTTCCTCTTCTCCGCTCTTCCTTCTCCAAACTCTCCATCGACAACTCTCTTTCTCTCTCCTCTCTCCAGGTACCATCCAATTTCTCTGATTTTCTGTATGCAAAAAGACCCATCTTTTTGTTTGTCAAAATTTCGCTTTAAAAACTTGGGTAAGACGATCCTATGATACGATGAAAGTCGAAGCATTAGTGTCGTTGTGACTTGTGACTTGTTCTTAAGTTCAAAGTTACTGCCTTTCCGTGAATTTGTGTATATGCAGCAAAACCCCACCTTTTTATTTGTCAATTTTCCGATATAAAAACTTGGGTAAGACATCCTATGATTCGACGACAAAGCATTATTAGTGTTGTTGTGAGTTGATTTTATGGTCAAAGCACATCCCTTTCTGTGAATTTCTGTAGCTTGTATGTTGGTATTTATGTTTGTAAATTTTTTTTTATTTTTTTCCCAGAAATGTTTCTCCTTGAATTATACCAACATAAGCTGCGAAAACGGCACTGTTCCGGAGTGTTTTCCGGAAATTTTGGGTAACATTGGTGTTGCCGTAATTGAGACGCTTTTTACACCCAATTGCCAAGAGGGGGATGGGATTTCTTGGGTTGAGTTTCTACGAGGATATGTTAGGTGCTGTGGAAGAATGTCGGCGTCTTCCCTACTGGGTGTTTTGTTCAGGGTGATTTCTATATCTGCTGAGAGAGCTGGTTGTCCTATGAAATTGGAGTTTGATTCTGATGAAGTTGATGGGAAGACCAGTGGAACCCTTTTGCCTCGCGAATTGGGGATGATTCTCTGGGTGTGTTGGATTATGTCTTGGAATTCAGTGAGTCCAACGGGTTCCATGGATGTTAGCCTTCCTGATCTTAATCATTTGGTGTTGTCCGCTGTTGTCTCATGCGCTGACAATGCTGGTGATGTTGATGCTTGGGGATCTGATGTCTTTAGCCTTGAATGTGAACTTGCTGCTGGGAAGTTGTTTACGTGGGCAATAGGAACGGTGCCAAACCTTACAGATTGCTTCTCACATTTCATCAGTTCCAGACTTAAACAAGAAGCTGCTTCTGAGGTATTCCTAATATGGAACTTGCTTTGCTGTTGTCTCCATGCTCTATAATCTGTTTTCTCTCTTATGCTGCTCAAACAATGATCTTTCAACTTTTTGATATCAATTTGAGGTGGTAAAGTAATGTGGTATAGGTTGAATAAGAGCCCTTAAGACTTATGAGAGCTCTGTGTTTAAATAATAGATAACAGTTGAGATGTTTGGGTGGATGTTGTTTAGTTGTTTGAATCATTCTTCCCGGATGGCTGAATGAAGCTTGTGCTTGGGTGCAAATCATATGGGTTTTTACTCCAAAATAGTTTAGGAAAACAGAATACCTGCTATAGTATTCTCATCCTACTCATATATTTCTGGACGAATAAGAGGATTTTAGTTTACTTGGTAGTTCGTTCAGACAGCATCTTGTATGAGTGCTTTGAAGGCCTTGCCCTTTTTTATCTTTAGTTTTGCTAGTAATTGCTATTCCTTTCATTTATTAGCCGCTATTCAGTTCATTCGCCATGGTAATACATTTGTTGCTGCTTAACAATTTCTAGTGAGTAACACCAAGACAGCATTTGACCCCCTACCCTCTACCCCCCAGGAGAATAAGGGAAAGATTAACATATAGGAATTCATGTAGAAAAGGAAAATAAGTGAGGAAGCTGAAAATTGTCATTGGGTCCACTATTTCTATTTTTTTTTTTTTTTTTTTTTTTTTTGAAGACACAAGGCAAGCAGTCGCTAGAGAAGAAGCTATTATGGCCAGGGTTTTGCTCATTAGCAGACTGTCTCTGTAGTATTTAGTACTTGGAAGAGCTAAATTGAAATACTAGAATTCTCTACAGGATAGCTTTGTAGATATTCATGCCCAAAACTACTTAAGTAAATATATGTGACACGCTATCTTTGGTACCTTCGGTCGATGTTCTAAGAATTAAATGGAGCAAATGTTTGTACTGTTAGTAGTTAGTACAATATAGCTGGGGTGGGAATAAACCCCTCCAACGGCCATATTAGATGGAAAGAATTAGAGTAATGTTTCAGGTGGCTTACCTTTAGAGTATATGGGGCTAACTGTCTTTTCATCAACAAAATTAAAAATTGATGTTGTTGTGTACTCTAGTCCTGGCCGGTCCTTAGGAAATTTAGAACCCAACTAACCAGCTCATGCCCCATGATCCAGGGGCTGTTGCTGCTGATATCATTAAGGGCTTCTTGGGCACTTCATTCCTCCTTGTAACTGCTGTTGGCATACATGGCCATGTTAGTTCTAGGGATGATGTTAAGGAGATATATGTAGTCGGTTCAGAAACTACCGCATCAGATTCACCATCATCACCTTGCTCCTGTAAGACAGCAAGGAATAGCTCCGTATTCTGTTTTTTTTAGGTCGTAGGCTTGATTTCTGAACGCAAGAGTTTTGTGCTTTTGTTTTGGGGCAGCAGTCAACAGACATTTAGAGGGGGAAGGATTTCTTTTACATTAACAAAATTAAAAGTGGGTTAGAGCTGAGCTGAAAGAATTTGCATACGCTCCTGGGTACATAAACATTTTCTCAATGAACCTAGACAATGTGATTATCTGAACTGACACATGACTTTTCTTGTCGACGCGTAAAGAGGGGTGATACAAAGTATAGTGTCGAACTTATGGATGAAAGTTAACTTTTCTACAGAATGTCTCTTTCTGATAGAGTAGTAATATACAAGTCTTGGAACGGGAGGTGTTTAAGTCCACCTTACCAAGAGCATATGGAGCACTGTTTAATCGTCTTACTGCTCTTCTAGTTGAGGATTAGTAGGGTTACTATTTTAATGCCAGAAGTAAGAAAATGTCTGCGTCTAGTCAATGCTTGGATGATTTTTTTTTTTGGTGAAATCTTCTGTAAACACCTTATGGTTTCCCTAATTACACGAGATTGACATGAGAAGTCGAACCAAGAATCACTATCTTAATAATCTTGGGTATCTAAAGAAAAAGGCGAGACAATTAGAGTTAGAACTCTTGGAGACTAATGTGTACTTTGAAGTTTGAGCTCCGAGTACCACAATTTTCTGATTTCTCTTTTCCTTTTATGCTTCTGTTTTCCGGATCTGTGCACATGTAAATACTAGGTTCATTTACTTTTGCATTCTTTGTGCTCTGTAAAAGTTGAAAACCCCAAAAATATTTTTGCAAATCTCCAGGACGTTGGTGGTGCTTGTCTGCTTGAGTTCTGAGGATATCTTCCTTGTTGCATTTTTGCTTTGATCTTTTTTTTTTTTTTTTGTTGTTGTGAAGTGGGGGAGGTATATGTGAAGATATGACATATTGACGTTGATGCTCTCAAACTTATTTGATCTGTAATAGTGATCTTTAACTTCTTATATTTATTGCCCCTCGATTCAATCAGCCGAATGGAACTGGAACTTCAAGCACACTGGCTGAAGGTGGATCATATTCTTCTGTAAAAGAGTCTTATCTTCTAACGCGTGGAAGGGCATGGGCTCTCTGCCTCTCTCAAAGAAGCAACATAAGCGAGGAGTTCTCTAGAATATGCTTCCCTTGCAATAGTGATGAGATCGAGGAAAGCCTCATTTACAGGTTTGTCATCACTCTATTTATCTCAAGAGTTTGATTTTATGTCTATATCTACTATAGGTCTGTTTTAGATGCTACGACTTCTAACTTCCATATGCTCTGTTTCTTATGAGTGATTTTGTGCCTTACCGTGTCTTTCCCATGTATGAATTATCTCTTACTGGCTATTTGCTAACCATAGAACTCCAAAATTTGTGTTTGCCGAAGGAAGGAATAAGCTAACATGCTCGATAGATTTTGACATTCCGCCGATGCTGCCCCCCTATCTATATGTTCTCAATTTTCCCTGCTACACAGAACTAGAACACACACTTTTACTGTACCCTTCCCCTCTTTCATCCGGGACATATAATTTGGAAGTTCTAAACCCACTTCACCACCATCAAAGCTTCACATTCCCAACCTCCAGTAACCCGGAAGCCAACATACATATGGAAGTGCATGAGCGTGAATGACGATGTAAAGAGTCTGGTCCATGGCATGATGTTCTGAACATGAATTGTTGTATGTCCCTTTTGAGTAATAAAAAGCTTATTGTGATGATTGACGTCAACCTATGAGTTTAAGAGCTTAGTTTTGCTCCTCAGAATTCTCTGAAATCTTCTATCACCTGGAAATGAAGTTCCTCTCAAAAGTGTAGAGTTCGACATGGTTGACTGTCATTCCGTACTGTTGTGGGAATTTTAGATATTATGAATAGAATAAAGTAGCCAAAAGTAGATAAATCTTTTACTCTAGCCACCACTGTATGGAGGTCATGTGGGTCAATTTTTTTAGTGATGTGTGATTGACATGCGCTCTATTCTAATTGTTAATCTTTAAAGGACATTGTAATATATGTTTGCTTTACATCATCTATGATCTCGAGGACAAAAGTCTGTGTATTCAGTTTGATATATTTGCTGCTGGACAAAGGTCACAGCCCATGACTTCCATCCAACATCTCTTTTTTTGTCATATAAGAATAAAATGGCTTTCGCTCTGTATTTATTCAATATGGTTTGTAATTATCTTGTGAATGTTAAATTAGTTGGATAGCGTTTGAGGCCAATACTGCATTTCAGGTCTTGTGTTCATGGGAAAGGCTTAAACAGATTTTGGTCCAACATCGAAGGTTGTCATGGACTAGTTTTGGTTTTGGTTTCTGCCACTTCGGGTGAAACTAGTGAAAGCAGCAGGAAATGGATCATAGGGGCACTCACACTGCAGGGTTTTGAAAACAGAGATGTATTCTGCGGAAGTGGTGGTTGTCTATACTCTATAGGCCCAATTTTCAATGTTTTCTCATCATCAGGTTTGTCAATCTGCATGCCTTGTACTCTGTTTCAGATGTTAGTTTTGGATGCTCGTGCTGTATATGAATTACTTTCTGTCAACAGGAAGTGAACAAAGTTACGTGTATAGTCACTTGCATCCTGCTGTGAGAGCATATGATCCTCACCCAAAACAAGTGGGAATTGCTTTCGGAGGATCTACTGGGAATGAAAGGATATTTATTGAAGAAGACTTTGCAAAGGTTACTATACGACATCATGCTTATGATAAAACTTATCAACATGGCCCTCTTTTCCCCAATCAGGTAACCAGCAAGTGTAACTCGACTCTTGTTGTTGTCTCAATATCATAAGTCATCTCATATTATAACCTTGAATGACATTTTTTATTAATGTGGTATGTTCAAAGTAATAATTTACTCTCATTTTCTTTTTAGGGCTATCTCGCAATTGAGGCATCTGTCTTGGATGTGGAGGCATGGGGATTGGGTGGTAAGACGGCTAAAAGAGTTCAGGACTCCTACAAAAAGAGAGAGGAACTCTTCACTGAACAAAGGCGAAAGGTTGTAATCCTTTTGCTAAACATATCACTTGTTGTTCGTACAGAAAGAATACTGACGGAGATATGGTTGGTTTCAGATTGACATGAAAACATTTGCTAGCTGGGAAGATTCACCAGAGAAGATGATGATGGACATGATGTCTAATCCAAACACAGTTCGTCGTGAGGAGCGATAACTTCAGATTTTGTACAGGTACACTGCTATATATTTCAATATTTTTGTATGCATTCCCCTTTATGGTTTCTTAAAGCATCTTGTGCCTATCTTGCACAACTATGATGATAATCAGATACTTGATGCTTTAAAGCAACAAACCTTGAAACAACACCGTGTGAATTTTTTACTTTTAGATCGGCTTTACAATCTCGCTTCTCTATTTAACCTAAATATCCTCAACTTGAAAAAAAGGAACTAGCAAAAGGCGGTACCTGAGCAAGGATGGTCCTTGGATTTATCGTTTTACAACAGGAAGGTTGGATATGAATGGAGGGAGTATATCACTAAGGTAGTCTACTAATATGGTAACATGGTTGGCCTAGTGGTTAGGAAATCAACCTGCATGGTATTGTCCCGGGTTCGAATCCTCATACCCCCACCCCTGGAGCATTAGCTACTTCTATGTACAAAAAAAAATGGTAACATGAATTGTGGGTGCCTTGATAGAACTTGTGTAGGTGCAAAATTCTTGTGTGACGTGTCCTCTTAAAGTAGGGCTGTATCAATTGGTTTTTTAAAAAGTGAAGGACACCATTAATTTTTATATGCTTTTTTTCCCATATACTCCATATTGGAGACAAGCTCAAACTTGACATACTTCCTACATTGAACAGTCTCTAAAAAATTTTTCTGCTTCAAAATTTCACCATGTATGTTACAAATACAATTGTCGACAGTAAGTTGTCTGAAATATCATATGCTGCTTCAACTTTTAATGTGCTAAAATCTAGAGCACCTTGACAAGAAAACCAAACAGAAATGTCAAGAAAAAATTGAAAAGAAGCTTGTCGAATCAACGGATATATCAAAGCAAAACCAAACAAAACTACACAAGTGGAAAAAAAAAAAAAAAAAACCTTTGATCGGAAAAGGCTGCAATCTACTACGATTTAGGATTGAAGATATTGAAATGTAAATATCTCTTCACAAAATCTAAGAACTGATTACCGTGTAAATTGAGATTGTGCGAAAGACTATCATCAGCATTACACCAGGCTGAGCACCAGTTACCCTTGCTAGTACTCTGATCCATTGAGCACTGTATACAGTACAGTAACTCTAGCACTTGGGCCCTTTTCTTCCTCTCCGCATGCTCTTCCGCTCACTGTTAGACTGTTCGCTTATATGACTATATCCCCTTTTACAATGTCGTAGTTGAGATGGTTGTTCTTTTGATGTCAAATGAAACATAAGAAATCGTCTTTCTATATCTTAAATGATACTTACACTGAATGTTAAGATTTCCTTTCAAGAGATTGCTTTCAACTTGTTTCATGCTGTCTTCTCCGTTTCTCCAGCTTCAGTCTGATGCGTCCTCGCCTTTGCAGTTTTTAACTTTCAGGAGACACAAGAGGTCAACTCACAATTGTGATCTGATGCTTTCTCCTGCAACAGCTGTGCTGGACTACAGAATTCGTATAACGCTTGCAGAAAATCGTAGGTGGAAGTTGGTTATGAAGGGCTAGTATGCGAACTGGAACCAATGCTCACAGTAAATTATGGTGTATATTGTATATGATTGAGACTTCGACATTTTATCTGGATATTAAGTTTTGTGTACGACTACGAAATCATCTTGTATGAGAGAGAGCTTGTAAATCTACACTTGTGAAGCGGCGTTTAACACACGGGAATACTTTGAATGGTTTAAGTGCCAAGATCTTACTTTTCTTTTGAGCAATCACCAGTGTATTGCAAATTGATTTCATGTAGTAAGCAGATGAGCATGTCAGTGTTAGGTAACGTATGTGAATGCCGGCATTAGATCGTCTTTGTTTCGTTCGTTGACGCATATGAAGTGGTCGCGGGTTGGTTACTCGAGATTTATTCTACGGTGTAGATTAATATACCCACGTTGACGCAGCGGATATCCCTTACTACTACGACGATACTTTCCACAAGCGTAATGTGGTACCGAAAAGGCACCCGGCGATTGTACTACGAGCATGTTTAGCAAAGTCTCTTCAGCCGAGAAATTGGGCGAAATATTGCTAGCAATAGAAGCACTGCCGGCTTGTCCGAGTGGCCAAAACCGCAGCTAGGATTGCCCAAAACAACCTGCACCGGATTTGGGCTTTTCAGGGAGCAGCTCTAAAGCACCAGCCCCTTCATTTTGCCATCTCTTCTTATTTTCGTCTCTCATTAATGTTTGGGTGGTTGGGGGGGATCTCAGACGAAGATTCATGTTAGTCGATCCCAACTCAAATTTTGAAATAAATCTTGGTGGTTGTTGTAGGGATTGCAAATACCGTCAATATTACCATTCATGACATTTGTGGCTATATTCACAAGTTCTAATTTTTCATGGCAATTTGGGCCATTAGATTTTCTAGATTTTTCTAGGGACTGCTCTTTTCGCGAGATAAAAGTTACGAGTATAATTTTCGAGTGCATGAACTTTCATTTTTGAGTGGATATTGGGTATATGAACAAAAAAAATCAATAAAATTGGACACTAAAACTGTACTTAGCTTTGTAGAAACATTTTCTCACAAACTACAAGCAGTATCGCAGGTCTTGGAACTTGGCCAAATATAAACCCCGAATAAGGCCACAACTTCTTGGAAAACACATTGTGCTAAAACTTTTTTCTCTCTCTTCTCTTACCTTTCCCTCTTGTTTTCTCCGCTTCCTCTTCGTGACCTCAGGCTGGGAATGGTCTTCTCTTGGCCATTTCCAGCCTGATCTT
>JBBYHQ010000015.1:875934-916355 GCA_038382645.1 Spergularia azorica
AAATCATGTCTAAATGTATGTATATATCTACAAGAAATCGCAACTCTACACAAGATTGCTAAAAATTACATAAAAAACACTATGCTATCACAAACCGAGCACATAACTTGAATCTTAAAATAGTGATGTTGTATAATCTATCCCTACACTACGTCACTACTTAAATTACTCACAAACTCCTCATATCAACTACGTAATCAAATATCTGCATTAGCAAAACTTTAGGCCTTGGAAACTTTTCTATTTAAAAATTGAATTACATGGAAAATTAAAGTCCAGGCTTCTAATATTTAGTCACTAAAACAAACACTGTACACCATCAAATAACAAGACATGCACCATTAATTGTCTAATCCCCTAAATAGATAAGAGACCCAAATTAACATGAACCCTAATTTAACTCAAAATTAATGTAATTTGTAAGATTAATCATAATTCAAATTCTGATTAAAAGACATAAATTCCGGAAACACAAAGAATGCGTACCGTGAATGGGACGGCGATAGCGAAGGCTAAGAGGGATTGCGAAAAGACCAAGTGCATCCGCGTGACGCCTTCACTGGTATAACGATGGCTCGCGCACGAACGATGTGAGCAGCAGATAACGGTGGTGTTTTGTGGTGGCGTCTGAAGGTGATGATTTGATGGGGGATTTGTTCGGGGGAAGGAGAACGGTTGTTTGTTAATCAATGCAAATAATCGTGGGCTAGTAATGAGTTTGTCGTGTATGTTAGTATTTTAGACATCACTTACTTAAGAACTGATGTTTAAAGTTATCATTTAATACATCATTTCAAGAAAAACCGACATATAAAGTTATAATTTAAACGTCATTTACTATAGAAGTGATGTATAATGTTACTATTAAACATCATTTGTACAACAACCGATGTCTAAAGTGCCCATTAAATATCAGTTGTATTAGAACCGATGTCTAATGTTTGTTATATACATCACTTTCATATGAAACCGATGTTTAAACTTCATATTAAGCATCACTTGTAAAGAAATGATACTTATAAGGCCATGTATGAATGTCTTTTTCCACTAGTGGTTGTAGCTTGAAGAAGAATAATTTGAGAAGGTCGATGATTTAAAAGTTGGGTATGATTTTTTTTATTATATAGTGGGGTGAAATAATTACTTGGCGGTCAAGGATCGTGGTAATTTTTTTTCTCATAGTCGGTTTACATGATAGTCGGTTTACTTCATTGGTGGTCAAGGATTGGTCAACGTTTGTTTCGAGTTCGGTCAAACCAAGCTCGAGCTCTGGTCAACGTTTGTCTCGAGTTAGGTCAGACCAGGCTCGAGCTCGGACAGAAGTTGAGCTATGAAGAATCCTAACCAATTCCGAACTTTATAAAGCTCAAATCGGATCGGCTCGTTTTAAAGTGTTTAATTGATTTGTAATATTTTATTTATTATGAATTTGTTCAAGATAGTATAAGAACTGTTAAATTAACTTCATCCCGAGTCAATCCCGAACCGAGCTTCATATTTCCTAAGCAAATATCAAGCTCAGATGTTTTAGGCTCTCCTAGCCTCGAGCCGATCCCAAGCTTGAACGAAAACATCCGAGCCATAAAATTGAGACGAAGATTTAATGTTATTTACAATAAAATTGCTCTAAAAAGTACAGGGGATTTCAACTACTAATTGCACTAAAAAAAAAAAAAAGATGTCAACTTTTTCTGTAAAATTACAAAGGATAAGAAACAATCTCAATATTAATTCTTTTATGTACTAGCACAACAAAAAGAAAATTAGTTAGTTGAATTATTATTAGATGACAATAACAAAGAAGCAAAGAGAAGCTGGTTCCAAGAGTCAGGTACACCAGGAAGACACCAATGGCTGCAGTCCTGAATTACACCGCGGCGCGATTTCAAACCTGGCCTGCGGTATACGGACTGGTGGCCGTCTTTTCGGTAGTCAGTGAGCTTGGTTATGTTGAGATAAACCACTGGTGTGCTCATATTTGAAATCACTGATTCAAGTGTCTTCATTAACCATGGATATGGTTCTAGGGCATTTTCATCTTTTGTTGGTTCTATTTCTTGGTCACATTTTCCACCTAAATTCCAATCTCCTCCTCTGTTCGAATCAATCCAAACAAAAAAAAAAAAAAATTCTAGGTAAAAATTTCGCGTTTTCACTTTACATGTATTATATGCGCGAATATTTGATCATAAGACAATGTGATGTTTTTACTTTAATTTATAGGTACTAAAGTATTTCCGTCTCACCCAAAATTTTGCTCAAGAAGGAGAAAGATGTCTTACTGGAAATGACTGGCAGTGTAACCCACAAAGAAGACTTGGGTTTTGGTCTTGTTGACATTATTGTCAACCCATTGTGCCCAAGTGTTTAGGGCTTTAGTGTATGCTTCTCCTACATCCATTTGCTTGTGTAGAACCTCACCTTCTTGGAAGAAATTCTCACTGCAAAAATAAAATTCTTATCAATAAATTTCAATATTTCTACACCAAAAAATTGATCATCATACTTAAAGAAAAATTAAAAAAAAAATTATTAGTTCATACCCATTTTGCACTTTATTGTGATTCCACCAATGTCCTGTGTTGAAGATGAGATAATCAGCACCAGAATACTTGGTGATTGTATCATGTATCATGTCGATTTGCACTTTTCCGACTGGTGTTTCTCTATCAGTTGATCCTGGGAGCTCCTTCCATTGTTGGACTAAAAATGGTGTCATGATCATCACTATGCTACTTTCATAATCCTTCACCAATGCCCAAAAAAGAAAAGATCACTTCTAAATTATAATTATGAAAAAATGTAACTAAATTCGGCATAACAGTTGATTAAATTGATCATAGACATCATAACATGACCAATTCCAAACTGATGTCATAACTTGTAGCATAATTCATCAAAACAAAAAAAAAAAAAAAAGTGATCATTGATAAATTACATTGATTTCACACAACAACAACAACAACAACAACAACAACAACAATCAAGCCTTACTTCCAAAATGATTTGAAGTCGGGTATATAACATGAATCGTCATCTAGTAACCGTCCCAAATTACATTGATTGCACAACCAAAAAAAAAAGTTAAAAGTTACCTTGATTTCAAAGGAAAATCCATCTCGTCTAAAGAATTTAGTCCCAGAGACATTGAACATTGACAAAGAACAAACCAAAGATTCCCACATATTTCTGTTTAGTGAATCACCCACAAACACCATCTTTTTACCTCTTAACATCTCCATCATTTTCTTCCCATCAAACCTACAATAAACATTGACAATGACAACAACAAAGCCTTAATTAGTAACGTAATGACGGGGTCGGCTAACATAATATCATTATTGAAACCGTCAACTGAAAGTACACTCAACTAAAGTCTAGACTCATGGTTAGAGGACCCACAATGATTTTATAATTTCTTCACACGCCCCCTCACGCAAAATCCCACTTGGACTTGAAGCGTGGGTAATTCATTGGGCCACAAACACAACACTTAAACTGAGCTCTTTTTTTTTATCACCTCATGACCATGTTAGATGACCAACTTAACCAAAAGATTAAAGCACCTCACAATGATTTTGTACTTTAACAATAACTTTAACATCAAATTCATGAAATTGAATGAAGATCGATACTTTATGATAATAACGTGAACGTTACACATCAAAAGAATATGAAGAAGAGAAGGTCAAACCTTGAAACATCACAACCGTAAGGCTGCCACCGTAACTTCATGTAACCAAGATCAGGGCGGCCATTCTTGTAACAATCAAACGAATTCTCAACATACGGGCATGACCCGGGTTCGTAAATCGGGTCAAACACACCATCAACCCAACTTCCATCAAACAAATCACAAGAACTTCTTGGAGGTGAACTCACAGCAGGAGCCGGCACAAGCGCAATGGAGGCAAAAGCGGTCTCGTTTCGAGTAGTGGAGGAGGTGTTAGAGAGGGAAGAGAAGTTAGCAAGAGAGAAAAAGTTGGAAGTCAACGTTGAAAATGTGGATGATGATGATGACGAGAAAGGGTTGGATGTTAGAGGAAAGTTTAAGAAGAAGATTAGCGTAAAGAGGAAGATAAAGGTTATGGAGATTAATGGAGTTCTTGATTGAGAAGTTTGAGAGATTGGTGTTTCTGTTAATGGCGGCATTTTAATTTGTTTTGGAGTAAAAATTGAATGGTATTGTTTGATCAAATTAATAATAAAGTCCCGTTATATGTTAAGAAGACACAAAGAAAATTGTTTACAATTCAATCGATATTAATTAATAGTAGTAATAAATTTGGTTGTGCAGTAAATTAAAAAGATTTGTAGTAAATGTATGTCACTAACAGTAAATCAAATATGTTATTTATGTATCGATGGAGCCAAAATATAATTTGATTTGTTTCCAAAATTACTAATGCTTAATTTTCCCATTTGATTTGTATGAAATTTACCACACATCTCATTGTATTTACAGCACACTTAATGTAGACCATTTTCTTTGTGTCTACATACAAACTCCTAGTATTTTCCATTAAGAAATAAATAATAAGTCAAAAAATTTGGAGGGAAAGTTCAAGAAATGGTAAAGTTACTATACGGTCGAGCTAAGGTTCGATGCCTCGAACTTGAGGTCGAGTTTGAACTAAGATCATTGGAATTTCGAGGTGAGGATTCGGTTTTGAATTTGACTTAATCCGCAAAACCTTTGTTTATCCATCGCACAATCGCACCAAAATGTAAAGAACATTAAATATTGTAATGCATCTATGTAAGTACCCCCAAAAAAAAAGCCGTCTAGAATTACATGATGAATTAAGTTGTAAGATTTGATGTTATTTACCATAAATTGTTCAGAGAAGTACAGGGACTGTCAACCAATTACGCTAGAAAGATGTCAACTTTTTCTGTAAAAATACAAAGAATGAGAGACAATCTCCAATATTTCATACAAATGCTTTTATGTACTAGCACAGCAAAATTTTCTAGTTAAGCAAAAAATTGAGTGTATAAAACTAATTAGTTGAATTATTAGATGATAATAAGAGAGAAGCAAAGAGAAGCTGGTTCCAAGAGTCAGGTACACCAGGAAGACACCAATGGCTGCAGTCCTGAGCTACCCCGGGACGCGGTTTCGAACCTGGTCGCCGGTATACGGACGGGTGGCCGTCTTTTCTGTAGTCAGTCAGCTTGGTTATGTTGAGATAAACCACTGGTGTGCTCATATTTGAAATCACTGACTCAAGTGTCTTCATTAACCAGGGATATGGTTCTAGGCCCTTTTCATCTTTTGTTGGTTCTACTTCTTTGTCACATCCTCCTCCTGAATTCCAATCTCCTCCTCTGTCCAAATCAATTCAAAAATTTCGCGTTTTTAGGCAATGTATACTATATGCGCAAACATATCATCATATAAGACAAGGTGACGCGTTTTTAAGATTGTTAATGAGCACGTACAAAAACGTAAAACACTATACTAAAATATTTCCGTCTCATCCAAATTTTTGCGCAAAAAGGAGGCAAGTGTCTTACTTGAAATGAGTGGCAGTGTAACCCACAAAGAAGACTTGGGATTTGGTCTTGTTGACATTTTTGTCAACCCAATCTCCCCAAGTATTTAGGGCTTTAGTGTATGCTTCTCCTACATCCATTTGCTTGTGTAGAACTTCACCTTCTTGGAAGAAATTCTCACTGCAAAAGAATCAAATTTACACTTCTCATCAGTAAATTTCTATACTTCTACACCAAAAATTTACCATCATACTTAGAATTTGTAAGAAAAAAAGTCCAAAAAAAAAAAGATTAATTAGTTCATACCCATTTTGCACTTTATTGTGATTCCACCAATGTCCAGTGTTGAAGATGAGGTAATCAGCACCAGAGAACTTGGTGATTGTATCATGTATCGCGTCGATTCGTAATTTTCCTACTGGTGTTTCTCTATCAGTTGATCCTGGGAGCTCCTTCCATTGTTGTACTAAAAATGGTGCTGTGACCATCTCTATGCTACTTTTATAATCCTTCAAAAAAAAATTCACTAAATTTCATTTGATTGCAAATCATAAAAATAAAAATGTACTACTAACTAATTTAACATAACATTTGAGTAAATTGATCATTACGCCAACTTAACACCCAAAAACAGACATCACAATCACAAACAATCAACATTACCAATTCAAAACTATTCGTATATCATAACAATTACTCCATTTATCAGAAAAAACAGGGGAAAACAGAGTATTAAATTATCAAAAAAAAATCAGGGAAATCAGTAAAAAAAAAAAAAAATTACCTTGATTTCAAAGGAAAATCCATCACGTTTGAAGAATCTAGTGCCAGAGACATTAAACATTGACAAAGAACAAACCAAAGATTCCCACATATTTCTGTTTAGTGAATCACCCACAAACACCATCTTTTTACCTCTTAACATCTCCATCATTTTCTTCCCATCGAACCTATAATAAACATCGACGACGACGACGACAACAACAACAAAGCCTTCATTAGTAACGAAATGACGTGGAGTCGGCTAACATTATATCGTTATTGAAACCGCCATGTGAAAAAGTACCCATCAAGATTTAAACTTTTTGATAAATTTAACTTCACAGCTCACAAGATTAATGAGATTAGATCAAGATTAAAACTTTAGAAATAAATTGAACCTCACAAAATTCATGAAATTGAATCAAGATTGAAACTTTATAATAATAACGTGAACTTTACACTACAAAAGGTCAAACCTTGGAATGTCACAACCGTAAGGCTGCCACCGGAACTTCAAGTAACCAAGATCAGGGCGACCACTCTTGTAACAATTAAACGAATCACCAACATACGGGCATGACCCGGGTTTATAAATCGGGTCGAACACATCATCAACCCAACTTCCATCAAACAAATCACAAGAACTTCTTGGAGGTGAACTCACAAAACCCGACCCGTTTTCAACAAAGCGGGTACTCGGAGCAGGATCAGGCGCAGGCGCAATGGGGGCGAAAGCGGACCCGTTTCGAGTAGTGTTAGTGGTGGAAGAGAAGTTAGCAAGAGAGAAAAAGTTGGAAGTCAACGTTGAAAATGTGGATGATGATGATGAAGAGAAAGGGTTGGATGTTAAAGGGAAGTTTATGAAGAAGATTAGCGTAAAGAGGAAGATAAAGGTTATGGAGATTAATGGAGTTCTTGATGGAGAAGTTTGAGGGATTGGTGTTTCTGTTAATGGCGACATTTTGTTTTTGGAGTTGAAAGAAATTGTATGGTAATGTTTGATCAAATTAAAATCATGTTATATTAAGATTTTAGATTTTATAAATCGAAGAATTAATTTGGAGGGAAAATTAGAGATATGGTAAAATTATTACTAATGGAGGTGCGTAAATGATACACCAAGGGACTCGAGGACGTGCGATACGGTCGGGCTAAGGTTCGTCGAGTTTGAACTCGAGTCATTGGTGTTTTTGGTCGAGGATTTGGTATTGAATTGAAGTCGATGCGTAGAAGCTCTTTTTAGGTGTTTATATATATCGCACAAATGCAAATGATTTTATAAGTAAGCTGCTCTTTTAGTAATTTTTACGCATTAAGTAGGCCGTCTAAAAGTCTTCATCATTATTATGTACTTATATTTACATGATAATGAATTGAATTTTTGTATTATTTGGAAGTCAAATTGGACCTTGTTACATAGTCCTTTGTCGTTGAATGTTAGATTAACATCAAACAAGAATAAACTAGACTATTTGTTTCAATGGAATTGCACCGTACCCACGTATAAGGTATAGTTTAATATAAAACTGCGTAGTCCTAGCGAAATCCAATAATTAACGGGCAATCAATTGATCATTGATCATGTTCACATGGTCTTTCATGTGCATTGTACAAGTTTACAACCTCCTCTTTTTTTCTTTTTTATAATTATAAGCAATGTGTTAGACACAAATGGCAGTAAAGACGATACTGTTTCAGTTTCAGTACCACTATATATGTTGACCAAACTTTACAGCGGGTTTTGAAAATAAAATTGAATAATGAGTAGTATAAATAATTAATGAAATTTTTTACCATCTCAAACAAAATCCTATGTCATATTTACTTGTAAAATTTCTTAGCTAACTAGACCTATCCTTCAAAAGATGATAACAAAGAAGCGTAGAGAAGTTGGTTCCACGACTCTGGAACTCCGGGAAGACACCAATGCATACAATCTTGGGGTACACCGGGGTGCCATTTGGAGCCGGGTCTCCGGTATCTCGAAGGGTGGCCGTCTTTCCGGTACTCAGTCAGCCGGGTAATGTTGAGGTATATCACTGGTGTCTTCATCTTGGATATCACTAATTCAGGGGTCCTCATAACCCATGGTCGATATGGGGTTAAAACTTGACCTTGTATTGACTCTGTGTCTTTTATTGGTTCTCTTTCTTTGTGACATGTACCATTTGAATACCACTCGCCTCCTCTGTACCAAACCATTCAAAAAAACAAGGAGAGTAAGTTAAAGAAGTTATTCCTTTCAATTTGTAACGTACTCCTATGTCGGTACGACAGTTTAGTGAGACGAATTTAAGCTAATTAAAGGCCGTGTGCAAAAGTAGAGATCGATTGTTACATATGACGACGGTGACATGTTTTATGTAAGCTAGTTGTGCCAATTTTAAGTAAAATGTAAGACGGTTTCACGCAAAACCGACTTCAAGGGAACAAAATGTCTTACTTGTAATGAACAGCAGTTAGCCCTACAAAAAAGACCTTGGTTTTGTTCTTGTTGACATTGTTGTCAATCCAGTCTGCCCATGTGTTTAAGGCTTTTGTATACGCTACTTCCAAATCCATCTTCTTATGGACCAAAACATCACCCTCTTGGAAGAAATTTTCCCTGCATATTAAATTTAAACATTATTACACCGTGTTCATAAGCTTTAGTTTAACAAAACACTCGAAATCCTCGAACTTTTGACCATGTTTTATCGTTAGTTAATAGGTGGTATCGCCTTTTGACTTAGCATAAGACGGTTTTACCTAAATTGGCATACTATACAACAAATGTTACATACATACCCGCCTTTTGTTCGAGCAGGATTCCACCATTGTCCTGTGTTAAAGATGAGAAAATCGGCATCGTAGTACTTGGAGACAGTATCATGTATCTGGTCGAGCCGGAGCTTTTCAATAGGCGTCTGAATAGCTTTCGATCCAGAGTTTTTCCAATGTTTAACTATGAATGGTGCTGTGATCATGACAATGCTGCATTCATAATCCTATAAAACCACACAAATTAAAACAAATTAAACTTACAAACATGATACAAGAGACATAACTAACATGCATTATTAATCGTATGTACATGTAAACGATTTCTACACTCCTCTCTGTGAAGGTACGTAATAGTTACCAGAGCGACTTAATGTGACAACGAAAATGCAAAGAATGTTACCTTGATTTCAAAGGAAAATCCATCTCGTTTCAAAAATCTCATCCCCTGTACATTAAACGTACCTAAAGAGCAAATCAAAGACTCCCACATATTGCGATTTAACGAATCACCCACAAACACCATTTTCTTGCCTCTTAGCATTTCCATAAATTCCTTCCCATCAAACCTATAGAAGTAAAAAATAAGTTTTTACGATCCGATAATACAAAATTTCGGTACCACCATACATATCGACTCGTAATAATTGAAAATGACAACTTATGAAAAGGTCAAACCTTGGGATATCACAATCATAAGGCTGCCACCGGTAGTTCAAGTAACCAAAATCCGGCCGTCCACTCTTGTAGCAGTTAAACGACTCCCCTACAAACGGGCATGACCCGGGTGGGTAAATCGGGCCGGAGTCATCATTAACCCAAGTTCCATCAAACATGTCACATGAACTTCCTAGAGAAGGAGCACTCACCAAACTCGAACCATTTTCGACCCGGGTGCCCGGAGAAGGACTCGGAGCTCTATATTCGGCCTCGTTTGCAATGGCGAAAGCCGGCGAGTTTTGAGCCGTGATGGTGACGGAAGGGACGGGGGAAGTGAAGTTAGTAGCAAGAGAGAAAAGATGGGAAGTCAACGGTGCTATTGTTGTTGAATGTATAGTAATAAGGTTGGATTTTAATGGAAACTTCAGTAAGAAGATGAATGTAAAGAGGATGATGAAGGAGTAAGAGATCCATTTAGTTCTTGTTGGAAAAGTTTTTGAAAATGGCAACATCTTACTCAAGTTGGAGGAAAAGAAAGAAGTTTTGATTTTGTGTTTGCATGAGTATTTATTTGAGTAATTTGACTCCATTATTATTTTTATATATAAGTGGTCGTTGTTTTATATATTTTGACGGAAATTAAATGGCCAAATTAATATACACAAAAGAAGCATTGTCTAGGTTTGTCTTATTGTAAGAGAGTACAGCCTTGAGATCATGCACTCAGAAAACCAATACTCAATCTCGATACCACCTAGGGTTAGCTCAGGTTCCTTCCTAATAACGTACAAGCCAAACCCTCATTTTTGCATGTAAGAAAATACTCCTAGGTACAACTTGATGACGGTAACTCATTTTCCTATAAGACGACTCGGGGGACGGAGAAATAACATGAATTGTTAAGCATAATATTGGCAAGATGTTAGTCAAATAGGGTCTTTGTCATTTGTGTTAAAGAAGAATCTCAACAGCAAATACAATTACCCACGTAGTGTTTTCTTCACAGGTTCAGATTGCAGAAACGAAAAGTGTCACGTACACGTTCTATCATGTGAATTACAAGTTTACAACTCTACATCATATTTTATATTTTATTTTTGTCAGTTTTTACTTCTTTTTTTTTTGTCAGATCTTTAATAATGCAAATCACACAAATATGTAATCATAGAAGGAACTTTCACTACAAACAAATTGAAATTATTGAATTATACAAATATTATTTCATGAGTTATGATGTGTTTAGCGTCTACGTATTACTCATGATCACAGATTAGAGAAGTAGAATTTGCCATATAATAGTCATCACTGTGACAGAAAACAGGGGAATTTTAAGCTCACTCGAAATACGTCCACTGCCTTCATCATCATCTTCAATGTGCTCTTCTACATCGAAATCACCTGCATGATGAAACTGCCATCTGAAGAACGGTTTACAGGCAGCCGAGGCAGGTATATAAAGTGCACGAGCTACTACCAAGAGTTTTACCATACTTTACCTCGATGTTCACCATGGCCACAGCCAGCAAGAAGGGTGTCCCTGACATCCTGAGTGGTAGCCTGGTTGTAGAACAGAAAGCGATCCATTATCCCATCTAAGCAGTCTAGGACGAGATTCGTCTCCTCGAGGCAAGGTCCATGGCAGAACTCATCAACTTGATCATGGGATACCCTGAGCTCCCCACTTACTGATAGTCTACAAGATTCGTCACAATTGCTGTAAATCTGCAGACAAACACGCAAAAGAACTCTACTTGACTACATTATATGGATAAGATAACCACGAAAGACATAACGAGTAACTCAGATGACGGCGGTAAACATAATAGGTGTATAACTTCCTAGGAGAAGACATAGACTTACATGTTTCTCATGGAAGCAAGGCAGGGCCTCGTCAACAACATGAGGTGGATCGTTGCCATGAATTCCGCCTCCCACATCATCTCCATCACCACCTTCATGACCATGGTATTCACCACCACCTTCATGACCATGGTATCCACCACCACCTTCATGGCCATCGTCTTCACCATCACCTTCATGACCTCCATAATCAGCTCCACCCTCATAACCATGATCCTCATCGCCCTCTTCGTGAGGGTGCTTGTCTACAAGTCCAACATCGGGCTCATAGCCACCTTCCCATGACGAATTATATGCAAAATGATAGCATTGAACTTCCTCCGCAATGTTATGGAAAACATGAAAATGATTCTATTATCATACCTGAGGTACAGCTTATAATAACAGTACAGACAATCAAAATCACCAAAAGATACCGTCTTATTGCCTCAAATGACGCCATTAGCAAAATTTGCTCAAGTATACAACACTGTTGACAACAGATGCATATAGTGAAGTTCAGACTTTATACATGTCAGTATGCTAGATAGTCTGTCTAACATATCAGTGATCCTTCTGGAGATAAATACCCTTAATTCTCAGGGGAAGTAAACCTTGGATATAATAGGCAGACCAACCGAACAGAAAAAGAATGAGCTAGGCATTTCTTCTATCACAATTTTCCTCTGAAGTGTCAAGCTGGTTTTTCTCAACAGAATAGAGTAAATAAACCAACCAGACATTTTCTCAACAGAATAAGAGTAAATGAACCAACCAGATTAAATCACCCTGCAGAGAGAGGACAATAGAAATGCAAGCCACCAACTTTCAGTTTCACAAGTTATCTTGAAGTTTTACCCAACCGGGATTTGTGCATTCAGGTAATTAGTAGACGATATTGATTGGCCAGACGCCACAATCATCCATAAAAAGAAGAGGGATTTTCAGTGTGGACAAAACCGTTCATCATACCAGCAAAGTGTCACCTTGCAATTCTATCTATATTCTTTATTATTTTGCCTCCATATATAGCAGATGAAATTCTGCAGTCGACATAATATAAACAATTTGACTTCTCACCATCAATAGAAGCAAAAATCACTCAATGAAATACATATCCCGTATTCCCGTTACCAAAGTTTGCTCCCAGGGTAGGGTGTCCCAAGTCCAATCCATTTAGAAGCAGATACAAAGAGGAGGGGAATCACAGATGTAGCTCCCCTAGTTTAAAGACCAATTTGCAATACCGCTCAATCGCTCATGAGTCCCAATATCGTGAGATGTTCAATAACATTCTGTACATTTAAGGTACTACATAAAGATATCATCTTATACCTATGCATCAACACTAACTTTATGGTGCAACGTGTGTGATTCCAGGTCTAGAGTAGATAGTTACTATATGATTTGAGGGAGCAATCAATAGAACCAAAAAAAAATTGTACAAGCAGGGGTAAGAGAGGTGTTCAGCCAAATACCTGAGTTGCAACCAGTTCACTCGCGATTAGACAAATGAGGAACAGCATTGGTGTGCTTTGCAAATGAGCCCTTCTAAAAGTAGCTGTAATGCGAGAGCAGTGCATGGTGCCAACTCTTAAACATGTGAGACAGACTTCACATCTATGCCCTGTTTCTTGTATTTTCTTGCATAATCCTGGGCCTCTTTCAGCTGCCCCAATTTTAAAAGCGTATCAACAAATAAATTACATGTATGCAAATCTGGAAGGTACCCATTAGCTTCCATTGAAAAGAGAACGTCCTTTGCATCTTCAGCATTCCCAATATCACACAATGATTTTATAAGAACTCCATATGTGTCATTGCTTGGAGCCAGACCTAATGCAAGCATGGATAGGAAAAGGTTTTGCGCCTTTTCAATCATATTTCTTTTACAAAAGCTTTGTATCAAAGCATTGAATGAGTATATATCTGGAGTAATTCCATCAGCTCGCATCTTCCTAAACAACGCCATAGACCTACCAACATCCCCGATAACAGATAGATAGCGAATCAAAATGTTGTAAGTGACATTATTAGGACTAACACCCCATTCCTTCATTTCAGCAAAACAATCAAATGCATCCTCAATCTTATTCGCTCGACAGAGACCATCAATTACTGAACTGAAAGTGATGATATCTGGCTTAAAACCATGCTGTAATAGCATAATCAATATTTCACGGGACCTTTCAGATTCCCCAGCTTTAAAATGCCCATCAATTAATGTATTGAAAGTGGCAAGATTAGGTGATATGCCTCTTTTCTGCATCCCTACAAACATATCTAGTGCCTCCTGGGTCATCTTAACCTTCAACAGAACATCAATCACCATATTATAAGAGATGACATTTAATACCAGTCCAGCCTGAAACATTCGCGTCAAATATTGATTACCTTCCTTTGCATACCTCCCTCTGAACAAACTTTCAATTAGGGCAAGATAAGTATTCAAAGAAAGACTCAAACCGAGCTCAAGAAAGCTATCCACTAGTTCACAAATGGCCACCACATCCAGTTTCTTTATTAAATAAGTCACTACAATGTTAAACAATGAACTATCGGGAAGATAGCCTCTCTTCCTACAACTTCTCAAAAATGAAGCTGCCTCCACGGCCATGGAGTCATTCGATAGGCAATAAAGCATAGTATCACAAGCTACTTTAGGCAAAACCGCCTCCTTCTCAACAAAACAAGATAACAATTCAAATGCCTTATTTGGCCCACTACAACGGAACACCCCATGCACCAACGACCTATATGTGGCATCACTTGGATTAACCTTCCTAGTTCTCATGGCCTCCAAAAGCCCAAACGCATCATCCACCCTATTGGCATTACAATATCCATCAACTAAAATCGTATACGTGAACACATTAGGCTTAAAACCCGCTCTCTCCATCATTTTAACCAGACGAACCGCTTCATCCACAACCCCAGACTTGCAAACCCCATGAATAAGAATATTATAAGTGAACCTATCAGGTTTACAACAATCAGCAGGCATCTGCTGAAACTTCAAATACGCCAAATTGAGCGAATTCGACTTAATTAAAGCATCAATCACAGCATTATACAACCTAGTAGTAGGACTCAGCCCCAAAAGTGAAATTTGCCCAAACATCTCAACACAATACTTTGCCAAACCTAATTTCCCCCAACTACCAATCAAAACACACAGAAAATCCTCACTAACCCGAAACCCGGCATTCCGAATATCCTCAACTAATTCAACACTCAACAAAACTGGCCCTAATCTCTGAAGGGTATTACCCAAAACACCCTTAATCCGCTGATTCTTCTCGAACAAGGGATTAATATTCAAAACCCAGATATAAAATCTAATAGAATGAATTGGGTTTTCTTGATTTTGCAAAATACTAACTACAGCTTGTGGGTGAAGATTCACTCTCCCAGCTTTAAACTCATGGTTTAGCAACAAATGCCAATCTTTTCTCAACAAAATTTGATATAGAGTCTTATGATCAATCAATTTCTGGGCTAATTTATCAGGAAATTTAGAAAAATTATTGAAATGAGAATTTGATGATGAAGACTTACCTAAAGTTGGCACCTTTTGAGGTTGAATTTGGTTGGAATTAATTGAATTGGGGATTGATTGAGGCTTCTCGAAGAAGGGTTTAGGTTTAGGTTGATTGGTGACGTTTTCAATTGCAGGATAAACCCTAGAAGTTAAGCTCGAAAACCCTTTCTTCTTCATGACGACTCATCCCATTTCCCACAACCAGGGAGAAGATACACAAGCAGAGAGTGTGTGTGTGAGTGAAAGTGCAGTGGTTGCGTTTTCTTCAGCCCGATTGTTGACCCGGGTGGGTTGGACTTGGAGCTAATGTGGTTAGTCCATGGGGATAGCCTAGATTAGGGTGCATCGGTCCGAAGGCGACTACAATGGGATTGGACAAAGATCGGGATTCGGCTATAAGAGAACAAGGTCTGGTACGTGTCCGAACCGGTTTTTGATTCATGGTTCGTGGTCAGGTAGAGAGAGGAGAGAGTGTGTGAGCAGTGGTTGCGTTGTTTTCGGCCTGATTGTGCGACCCGGGTGGGTTAGAGCATTCTTCTAATTACCCGGCCCAATTAGTTTTTGTCTTTTTGATGTGGTTAGCCCATGGGATTCGACTAAATTAGGGTAAAACCGGCTGCAACGGGTCTAGTACGTGTTCGAAACGGTTATTGTTGCGTGTGGTCTGGTTTTTAACCAAGTTGATCATTTAGCGGTTTCGGAAAAGGTTGACTTTGGTTTGTGTTTATCGATCATTGTTTTAAGTTCATGTTGCCAGGAAAAAAAAAATCGATGTGAATGAAAATTGCACAGAATATTCGATTTGAGTCACCGGATTGTGTTTGATCAAAACAATGGATTACCACAAAAGTTGTTATACTTTTGGTCAAATGGATCTTGTTTCTAAATAAGTTGTTTGTGTTCTGTATTGTTTATGTTCCAAATCTTATATTTTACTTAAACTATTTTCGACATATTCAAACGGAACATAAAATATTCGATGAAGTGCGAACGAAGATGATATGTACTCGGTTGTGATTGAAGATGTTATTTAGCAAGATCATACGGAGTATATCGATGTGAAAAGCTATTTGGAAACCAATTAGATGGGTACTTTTCAATGGAGTATACGTTATCGTCCTAGCTCAAATAGCTAGCTTCAATAATTTACACAAATATTCAGCCAAAAATAACTAGGACTTGTGATTATTCATAACTCATATGCTTCCACATCCATCGCATTTTCCACCGTACCCGACGTAATTTACATGCTTCGATGATCTAATTTACCTACAACAAGTCGTCAAGATAATTGTAAGCTACTATATTATCCACTAACATTTAGTAGAGAAAGATGTTTTCAATCTTCTCTGTGAAGCTTTATACTCCCTCTATTTCATTCGATTGTTTACATTGGGCTTGGGTTCCTCTCACAAAACCCGGTCCAACGTAAATAATTGAATGAAATAATAAAGGGAGTACAATATCTTGTTGTTAAAGTGAGAAAATATAAATTGATCGAGAATGAAAGACTCACATAGTTATCTCTCCAGATGTGCACGCTGGCCTTCGAGGAGGTAACTGTTGATGAGGTGTTCTCTGTCGTTCCAAAGCCATCATTAATGATACAGTATGTGTTATGCAAGGGAAGGAGTTAATTAACTACTCTATGTTTCTTTGGATTATTGTTTACGTTTGGTCTAATTTACTCGATCATATATGCGAACCAAATGTTAATTATCAGAAGGATGGAATTGCGAGAGATCGAGTAGGTCGAATTGAAATGAATGGAGTAAGTTAAGTACCTGCAATTTTGGACGTAAGGATTCTACAGCCGAGGTTGATTTTTGGCTTGCTCCTCCTTGCTATTACGGAGTTGATTGATAATTAGTCATTAGAAAAAAGGTACAAAGACAGAGGTTTATTATTAAAAAAAGAAAACTGAGGATTTTAAGCAATGAGACGAACCTTGCAAAGCGCCCAATCTGCTGAGTCAAAGAATGCTCGCTCATGGTCCTGGTTGCAATAGTGTAAAATTAAGACGATTTATGAATCCTTATTTTGATGAAATAAGTTATCGGAAAAAATAGTATATACGGAGTATGGAGTATATCATATTGATTGATAGTCAAATTTTTCGTACTTTATGCTTAAGGTATCGTACCTAATTGTCCTTCCAAACGGTTTAAATGTTACAATAATGTATTGCAAGACTAATTAAACACATGCACTATCTTAGGGCATGTAGTCTATACTCGTCAAGTCGTCAACATACCTTTGATATTAGAGGCTTCCTTTTAGGTACAAGTCCTCCGTATCTCTTTCCGGGAGATGAAACCTGCAAATAGAAAAGTATTCGACTTTCATGAATATATCCATTGCTCGATCATTAGCTCGTAATAAAAGTCATAATGTATAAGGTAGTGTCGTGATTCTAGCCTCCAAATAAGCTTAGGAGTTGGAAGATTAGGAGTCGATAATTATCTCAGGGCGTAAAAACATCACGCTACCGACTAGCTCATACACGAACTTTTATTGGTGAAGAGATTGCCGACAGTTATTGAGAATGTCAAAGCAGAAATGTTCCATCACCAACATAAGCGCAAGTATCATGGATCATGAGATTTTGTGGTGGCTGATCAAGTACACGGATTAATGTATGCGTGCATGCCTATGTCGTGTCACCATCCCAACGGTTAGATTACCACGTCTACACTAGTTTGCGTGGACCACGGTACATGTGATCGCATCCTTTTCACATTTTTATTGGTCTACATTTTTTAATTTCTCGCTTAGGAAAGAAGATGAGCAAATTCAATCACTTCATTATAAATCAACGAGTTACTTTATCCACACTTTTCTAATGGAGTTTTAGATGAAACTTCATGTTTAATTAATAATAAAGAACGCCAAGCACGTTGATATAAACAAAATTATTAGTGAAAATGAGTAAACGTAAATTGAGAAATGGATATAACACGAACTATAATTATTAGTGTAAACGGACCATAATTCATGTTTTCGAGAAATGGTAGCTCAGCCAAATGAGCTACCAACCAGGAACATATCCTCAATGCAAAATTTGCTTATCCCATTCGTATAAAGGACGATGATTATAAATTTACAACCACTTGAAGTTGAATTTCTCAAATATTAATCGCATATTGTTAAATAATTATGAAATCAATATTTGACTACGTCTAAAATCTCCATCAAATATCTTTTCACCAATCATTTTCCTTTGATTGGGTGAACTCTTTTACTTTCTCAAATAAATATACGGAGTATGAAGTATGCCAATTTCTTAAACAAAATTAATGTTTTCATCAAATGTGCCTTTGCCTTGCCTTGTATGCCATTTGCCAATGTATATCGACCAGTTCAAACTCCAAACTTAGTGCTAAAAGTCATTTTTACTAGTCATATTTCACTACGCGTAATTTGTGAGAAAATCAGCGTATCTTGCATTGTTTGGTCAAATTTCTCTAATTAAGATCGACATATCGGGTTTTCATACACAATATAATAATCTAATTAACTCCGATATTGATAAGTTAAACATAATAGTACTAGAATCTACATGGTCATGAAAACCGCCAATTAATCACGAACGATATAAACCTAGAGCAAGTATACATTGTACATAAAACTCGTAATATACTCATATAGTCATATACATGCATATAAATTATTGAAGTTTAATTAAAATTCTCGCACATATTCTATAAAACGTTAACAGTTTAAGAAATTAACGGAGGAAATTATGTCGTAAATGGTATTGCTTACCTCGTTCATGTCCTGGGTGGCCAAATACTCTTCTCCTCTGTTGTAATCCGCCATGTTCGGTGCCTCCCCTGTTTCACAACGCATCCCCATTAGAGAACAAGTAATAAGAGAGTAAGACGAAAGAGAATTATATATTCTAGTATAAGTTACTCCGTACCTAGTATTTATACCGTATACTATATTTATTAAGAATTATGAACAATACAAAATATATATAAAATAAAATAAAAACCTTGGTGAAAATGTCTTAATTAGAGAGCTGGAAAACAACGAGCCAAGATTTATTCAAGGAGCGTATAGTATTGTATGTATGAGAGGTGAAATAATAAGTGGGAAGCAGGTTCTTATATGTGTGGGTGTATTAATAGCACCAACCCAAAATCACAAGATCATAGAAGATTCTAATAAAAGTCACATCAAAAGCAAAATAAAATGTTAAAAGTCACTTAAAACAATCACCATTTCTCATTTCACTCGTGCTTTTATATATTTTGTTAGTTTGCGTGTACTATGATGTGAATTCAAGAAGAAAAAAATATCGTGTAATATTTTAAAGTGAAGTAATCGACTTCCGCCGTTATATACATACCTATTGTATAAGGATTAGCTAAATACGTAATTTAGTCAGATGTAGATTAGCATCTATCAGTCGTTTTTTGGGTTGTTGCCTTGTTGATGATCTATTTCGGCATATTTATGACGTATTTCAGTCATCACGTATGAATAATCGTGAGTAACGGCTGGACCGAAAACTTGTATTAGTAGGTATTATTTCATGGGGGCATCAAATGTTACCTTAGCTTGGAGTAGTAAAAGGAGGATGGGGGATTCAAAGGGGAAAGGGAAGAGACTATTTAGAGATAAAAGGTTGAGATGTTGGGGAGAATGTAGGGAAGAGATGGAGTAAGAGAGTTAGATGAGAATAAATTTATCAACAAGTAAGAATATAGAGATAAATTAATTAATTAACTAAACTTTGGATGATGATCATTATTTGCACGATCAAACTTAGGAAGACTAATTTCATGAAATTTGGTAAGAATTTGGTACATTTTGATGGAATGGTAGATACAAGTTTTGGGAGATTTTAGTTAAAGTTTCAAGATCAAGATTAATTAAACTTTTAATCAAGATTTTACTCATCTAATCCTCTTTGGGTTTCTTACACCGACACTCTTTAGTTTTGATCACGTTTTTGTGGATGTGATTGGGCCTAACGACGGCCCAAATTTCAACTTTATCATGCATTACGTAATCTGATTGGTAAAGAATAAAAAGAGGGTTTCAATTGAAGTTGGTAATGAGGCAATTTGAGACAATGAGAAGTTTATGTCTTCACTTATAACATGGCACATTTCTCTCAAAAAGAACCAAAAACAAAATAAAAATCAAAGATATAATCACTGGAAGAACTTCCAAGTTCCAACCTTATTGACCAAAACTGAACATGTGTTCATATATTATACTCAAATAGTCAAATTCGTATTACTAACCTTATTTTATCTGACACTATTATAAATGATTGAATTAATCTCGTTTTGACATGACCTGGTTGTCCTTGACTCAACCCAACCCATAGTAACGGCCAATAGGACTGACTCAAGTTGTTAAAACGTTCATTTCATAATCATAGGAAGTTTTGTAAACCCTCGTATATAATCATATCATCTCACGTAAGAATTTATCGAGGTAGCTAACTCGGCAGTCACTACTAGTCTACTACATAATGATCAAGACAGCCTAATCAATGCAATGCACGGCCCATATCGGCCCGAAATACGTTACGTAAAGGGCTTAGGCAATCGACATATCAGAACCTTCCCATGGGCATGTATCACAAAAGGACGAGTTCGTGGGCCTGTGGCCCGTTGATGACAATTGACAACAACAAACTTTGACATCTAATTTTGAAGCATAAAAGGACATTAGATAAGCATAATTCATGAGATTAGGGGAACTTTTGCCTATTATCACTTTTTGGTTCAACCACTTATAGAGTTCTAGCTATTAATATCCTCTCATGCTACTCTAAGTTGTGAAACATCTTAGATCTCTCATTGGATTTTTTTGTACCAAGTTTGAGCTAGATATTAAATAACTAAAGTGATTGAAATGTTGCTGATATAGGCGTGCCAGCTAAATACTGTGAAATGAAAGTTTAGGGTGGTCCGTTCCTGATGCGTGATTGTAATGATTTGGATAACTTCTTTTATTACTTTGATCTCATTACATTTTTGGTATCGACTTTGAGGAGGTATTTCGAGAAATTGACCATTTTGCACTATAACCTCTCATTGATTACCCCATGAACAAATAGATGGGATTATCTTTGTTCAATTAATCCACCATGTTCATTGTTTCTTTCTACTATATGTCTAAATCTGACTTGTATGGTAATAATCACACGACAAAATTGGAATGCCAAAGAGAACTTTGTAACAACATTATATGTCGAGGATTTAGACAAGGTGTACACTGCAAACTTGTTCTATCAAAATATTTGCTAATTAAACTTTGATCTTATTACAATATGATTAAAATTAGTATGCAATTGTTCCTCAAACCAAATGAAATACACCCAATTATAATCAGTACTGCAAACCATATTTGTTTTTCTATACAATTGCGAATCGTCGATAATAAGAACTAATTATGCAAATGTATTCAATCAATACTTTCAACTATGAATAACTTTTTTCAAAGGCCTTAATAATAATTCAAAATATTATACCAACCTATACTAAACTTTCATATTTTCTAGATCAACTTGAACAGAAAGTTGATGCTTAAGGTCATCTCCAATATGAAGAGTGTGCTGTCCAATTGGAATTCTTCGAATCCCAAACTCATCAGCCACACTAAGGTGTTTGCACAAATGAATGTTCATCCTAACACGTTGTTGTGAACCCGCGGACAAATGGACCTTCTTGAACCCGATTAGCTGCTTCTCGGGCATACGGGTGTCTCCGGGTGGTGGGGTCGAGAACACGAGAATGGTATGTGACCCGTCCATCTTGCCCGTGTTCTTGACGTCAATGTGAAGGGTTAGTGAAGGTACGTCACAATTTGTATGTAACACTCTTACGGCATTGTTCAATGTGGTAAAATTTTTAGTAGCATAGTGGCTTGTTAAGGGTACCATAACCTTGGTTGGTACTTGGGCCAAGGATTGGGCAAAATGGACGTAGGTCAGCCCAAATCCAAAGGGGAACACAACGGGCCCTCTATAGAAACGGTAGGTTCGGCCCGGATAACCCGTTCTTGGGTTGGCTCGCATGTCTAAATCCGTCATTGCAATCTTTGATACGTAGTCTTGTGGATACCATGTCATTGGTAACTTTCCTCCTATACACAAACAAAAACATTAATCAATGATGATATCAATTTATACAACAATTTGCCAAAAGCCAAAAACGATACCAAATTAGCACGAATTTGGTGCAACGGATGTTTACCTGGATGAGTAGTCCCATAAAGAACATCAGCAATAGCAGTGCCACCAGCTTGACCAGGATAACCAACCCACAAAATGGCACTAATTTTTGGGTCATTTTTAGCAAATGTGACATCCACAGGCCCACCACACATCAATACAAGAATAGTTGGGCCTCTTGAGGCCCTAGCTACGCTTGAAATTAATTCTTGTTGGTGGCCCGGTAAAAGGACCGAGGTCCGGTCCAAAGCTTCAGCCTCAATGGATTGGTCCAGGCCCATCACTAGCACTGTCGCATCGGCCTGACCAGCTGCTGCGATTGCCGGCCCAAAATCCTGGTTGGTGGTGCATGCTACTCCTGCGCACCCTGCTTGGTAGATGGTTTGTGCATACCGCGTAATGCCTTGTAAGGGCGACGTGTATCCGCATGCAACACCTAAAAGCATTTGGTCTCATTAGTGAACACGCGGTAACAACAATGAGAAAAAGAGCATAATCCAAAATGATTTAGGATCGTCTAACATGATCACATCGACATTGAATATTTTACCAGCATAGTTGCCGATCATGGTGACTGTAGCCTGGGCATTGGGCCCAATAACGGCAACGTTACGGTGACGGGCCGTGGACAAGGGTAGTGACCCGGGATTGTTTTTGAGAAGGACAATCCCTTCGCGGGCAGCTTGAAGAGCAAGATCTTGATGGGCCGCAGTGCACACATCTCTTGGGCCTAAGTTTCCATATGGTTGGGCCAATGGTTCACCATCGAACATACCCAACCTCATTTGGACTGTAATTGTATTGGCCAAGGCCTGGTTCACATCAGCCTCTGCTAATAGTCTCTGATTTATGGCCCCTATTGTGTGGACTGCTAAGAAAGGCCCACAGTCCAAGTCTAAACCTGAAAAAACAAGATCGAAAACCGTCATAATTAATCGGTCTCATAGGAGAGTTTCTGGCTTACAAGTGAAAATTGTATACAATGTGTCTAGGATGTAAGACTAACCGGCTTTAATTGTATCAGCAGCGGCTTCCTCTGGAGTCCTTGTATAATGTTGAGAATCGTATAGTACTCCAACCGAATCACAATCGGAGACAATGTACCTAAACATAAGAGTCACTGACATTAGTTTAGGTCTTTTTAGAATCATAGGTTAAATGTGCAAATCTTGTATTCGTATCGAATAGGGCCACTGACAGAAGTTAATTACCCGTTAAGACGCCACTGGCCGCGGATGGTGTTGCGGAGGAGATCAGCGTCTGCACAAGTAGGTTTACCGTTCACTTGATTGTATGAGCACATTACACTAGCAACTTTCCCTTCTTGTACACATGCCTTGAAAGGTACATTGTATGTATCCTCTAAATCTTGCTTGCTCACCTAATAACGCATAGTATACTTGTAAATTTTTAGAAAAGAAGTTCTAATAAACGACCAATGTTAACCTGATTGAATTTTTCCATACATTTTATGTATTACATTATATCCAAAAGCCAACGACCTGATTAATCTCGCTTGAGAATAAGCTTTCTCATTCGAATTTTTTACCGTTCGTACACCCGATATTTTTTTAGACAATAGCTACATATAATCCCTAATCATTCCTTGTATCACATTGTACCAAAAATGCAGTTAAGGACAAATTAAGGGAGCTCTCAAAGTTTTGGGGAACATTTGTAATTTGTTGCGTACAAGAAATGTTATTATAATGAAAATTTCCTTATCTATGAAACTATGATTATGTATAAGAATAATTCCAATCACTTTCAAGATTAAAGAACTTGCACTCTACCAGACATATAAGACTCCAATCAATTTCATTAATCTTTCATAATCAACATTTATAACACACAAAAATGTGACCTACATGTGGAATCTAGTAGGACCATTTTTGGCACAGACCTTCAAAATTTTCTTATCCAATTTGATGGCTTAGCTGTTTCAGGGACAACTTAGTGCCCTAGTGGTGGAGTAGTGGGTGACTTTGCTCTGTTTTGGCCACAAAAAATATTGTTGCACACCTTAGCCTTAAACTTATACAGTACGTCAATCAAAAGCCGTTTTGAGCATGGTCCCTTTCATGATAGGTGCAAGTGTGCAACTAGAGCTGGCCCATGGGTTCAGTTCATATCGGCTCGATACGGCTAGACAAGGGTCAAATAGGCGATGTTTGAAACAACACAACTAAAGTCGGTTATCTGATGCCTAGGTCAAGTCCTAGATAAAAAAGATAAACTGTTTCAAATACACGACGGACCTAATTTTAATGTAGTCGATTTGTTAATGTACCGTGTCATCATTTGTTTTCTAGGTCTAGGTCCGATGGTGAACCTGCTTTGCTTAGGCCCACACTACAACAACTTGTGGCCTTCTCTAGGTGCATTGTACTTTGTACGGAGTATTATTTTTCCTACATTCTAGTGTATTTTTCAACCCAGAGTGTAAGATACTTGTAGTAGAGTCCGAACAACATAATTATACTGAGTATGATATGAATATGGTGTGGAAAACTTACGATAGCATTGAAATGAAAACGGTCGAAGCCATTCCAATTATCAAGATCATAAGCAGTGTAATGCTTGCAACAGGCAGCAACCTTCAATCTGTTCTTATAATTTCCTTGAAGACCACTCACGTATCTTGCAGCATACTCTGCTGATATATGTGGATCTTCTCCTGGTGTTTCTTGACCTCGACCCCATCTTGGGTCACGAAATATGTTCACATTTGGACTCCAATATGTTAGTCCGGCTGTTCCTCCATTGTACATTGCTCTAGCTTCATCCGATACCACCTATATGTAAAAAATCGTCAAATTTTCATGTCATCGATTATTTCTAATACGTAGGTAGAATTTATACTATTGCTAGCTCGGGTTTCTTTTTTCTCAATTTGGTTTCAATGTAAATATGTAATAGCATATGAGTAGTTGTATAACGTCTACAAGTTGTAGACTCGTAGATAAAATGCTATTTTTTGAATTGAAATTTTTAGGTAAGACCGTTTTATACTTCGTGATTTGGAAGCGCAAAAGTCACGTGAAAATGTCAATATGTTTAATTAGAATAGATTAGTTACAAGCCATGGGGGAAAAGGCCAAAAACAAAAATAAGAATCTACACAAAGTGTGTAGCAAAAATGCTAAAACTAGAGGTTGTTGAAAAAGCAAGCAAGGAATATAATTTAATTGAATATATATTTTTTTTCAACTATTTTGATGTAAAAAATGATGGGGCAACAGAAATGGTAAGGATTTGGGCGGGCAAAAGCGGCCCACTATATAAAGTAAGTAGGCTGAAATGGGCATGCAATTTGTTTAAACTTGTAGCAGGCCTGACCACATGCCTTGCACTATTACAACATCTCTGAAAAGGGTCCAACCTACCAATTATTTACCCGCAATTTTACCTGCGTGCGATTTTGAAACTTGACAATAACGAAACTTAAAAATTTACGAAAACACATATTTAGTGTAATATAGGCATATAGCCATATAGAAAAGGTGAATTTAAGAAATGTCGTTGTGAAGATTGTGACGACAACACCTGCTAACCAAACCAAAGGTATGATGAGGGTCACAACTACAAGTCACGAGATGCTCTAAATTTGTGTACTTCATAAGTTCATATTGACATACACTGACTCTCTGTAGACCACTATTGAAAAATGATGGATTTATCGACAAAAATAAGTAAATATTTTTACCACATATATACACATACATCTTATCATGTTTACTGCATTCTTACACTACTAATATACTAAACTCAATAATAAAATACGAAGAAGTAGTGAAGAACCATCATGCTCGTGTTACTAACATCGTTGTTAAGCCGATGTAGACATTGCATGCTGCCATGCTATATAGTAGTAATAGTAACGTGACAACCTTTCGTTATTAGCTAGGTAAAAATCATTTTTCAAAAGAGTTACGTAATTATTTTTACTTTGGAGGAACCTCAAATGACATGACGACGATAATGGTTGATCTTCATGTGTGGAGTATGCATTTTTTACGTAACAACTTAACAAAAAAGTTACGTCGTGTCATACTACATCATACACAATGCGTTAGACAAAGACGTCTTTCATACTCTTCGTTAAGTATCAATGCTCTTCTCATCGACGTTATAAGTATATGTCATTTGTTAATTAGCCTAATGGTTAGACACATAATAAGTATTTAACACATAATACATGTAATTAACTCACACTCACCTGACCAATGGCTTCCCATAGGGAGGCATTGAAGGAAGCAGCCGTAGTGATGACCTGAGGGAAACTCGTGGCGGTCGGGAAGGCTCCCTGGAACTTAGTCCCAGGCCCTACATTGGAGACACCATGTAGGGCCTCGGACCACCACTCGTATCCTTGTATACCAAGACGCGGCACCCCGGCCGCGTTATTTACTAACAACCCAACCTTTTCTTGTAGGTTCAACCTCCCGACTAAGTCTTGTACACGTGCATGAATCGGGAGGTTGGCCCTACAAAAGCGCAGGGACCGGGTTATCCCGTTCCTTGGGTCACACGCGAATGGAGCCCGAGCCTCTGCGCTAAGAATTCCATTACTGCTAATTACTAACACGAGCGCGACAATTATAAGATAATTATTCTTAGAAGTATTAGTCATTTCGGAATAATTAAGTGTGTGTGTTTGTATGGTATATTTTGGAGTGATTATTGAGGGAGTGTAGTGATAGTGTGGAGGGTATTTATAGAGGGAAGTTGCGTAGAGAAATGGAGGAAATGATGAAATAAGGATATTTTTTAATTTTCATGATTGGATTTCCACGTATATTTATGTAATTTGATAAATACTTAGCTTATATATGAGAGTTTACATCAATGGAGATTGCAACTTGTGTAGGAGAATTAAAGAAAAAGCAAAGATTAAAAAAAAATGGATGTTGAAAGAGTGTTTATGAGTGAGTGAGTGCGAGTATGTAAGACAGTAAAACACGCACTTTGTACTTGTGATAGTGTGTAATAAGTTAGTAACCATGCACTATGGAATATAATTTGGATGATGAACTTTGCACTCCAATGAAATTGTTATGAATAATTTGTAATATATACGGACTAATATAATATGCAAATATCGACATAATGAACTACGCATCGTCATGCCTCCATTTTAGTTCTTAAAGAAGCTAAGTAAAATTAATTATCGGCGTCTTATTAGTATGTACTGTAAGACGAAACACAGAAATATCAAATTTTTTCAAGAGAAAGTAGACTTGATTTTTACAAAACTTAAGCCAAAAATGAAAGTACTCCATGTAATTTAATAAATTAATAAATATTTGTGATTATTGAAAATTACATATATTGATTTTGTTGTTTATATCTGTGAAAATGTGAAATAATATTTGTCATCTATTGATTTTGGACATACATTTGACAACTGCATGCGGGAGACGAATGTCACGGACGAGTATTCGCGACGGCCAGAGTTGTTGACCTGACACTCCAAGCCATGTTTTCATAGCTTCCTCGCAAAATGTTTATTAATTCTTGCAAAAACGAAAAAAAAAAAAGTAATAAAAGGATCGAGTATGTATGTAGCTACTAGCTAGCTCAAAGCTAGGTATTCATATGATTAGAATAGTAATATTTTTATATAATGATTGTGTATTCGATTGTATAAATAATCAATGATCATTTATACTTTGATGATTATTGGCCGATTATTAGCTAGATATCAGTTATGGTAGCAGTTGATCGAAGATTAATCAATCGAGATTTTCTTATCGTTTATACTACGAGTAATGAGTGATATGGTTCTCCGTCTATCGATTATTTGACGAATTAATTAACGGTTCATTAAGTTAATAGAGTCATAGAATTTGTGCCATGGGGGATCTAATTGCATGTTCACATGCATCAAACAAACGGACTCTATAAAACTTTCGGTGAGCAGTTAGCTCAACATGCCTACATGTCGGCGATCACATAGAATATGTATAACCGCACTGCTACGCTGCCTGAAGAAGTAAAATTCAAGCACCCCGATTATAAAATCTACTGCCCCATCATGGCTATTTTAATCTTTCTTGCCAAGTTTCATCTCAATAAATTAAGACAAAAGTAACGTTAACCTATCTGAAAGAATATCATATGGTGATACTTACCACGAGTACTTTATATATGAGTCATATAATTTTGCTAGTTATTTGACGTGTATTATTAATGGTTGAATTGATGTTGTTGATCTAGCATTGACGAGAATTAATATTTATGTTATGATGTAGAGTCTACGTGTATTATCGATTGATGTTGTACGTTGATCGAGTATTGACATTAATTAAGGTTTTTATGGAATTATGGGTCATTATCAATATCGATCTAGAGCTGAAAACGTGTCTACACTAATATTACGTTCTAGTGCATGATACCTGTATCGTCAATCCGTCATATATAGTGAATTATATTGTAAACTTCGGTACCTCACTAACTCATACAGATCATTGCTGTGGTTTACAGTATCTACGAATTTACCATCAATGTAAATTTGCAAGGTGATCGATCACGAGTTGGGTATATTAGCTTAAAAAGTTACGAAATGCCAAAAAACGGCGCACAATTCACTATGATTGATTACGTAAAAACGAAAAAAAAAACAGAGCCGTTTGAGTAAGATTTTGTACTGCCCGTGATGTTTGGTCAGTCTTGAACAAATTCCTGTCACGGTTTTTACTAGCCATTCAGAATTCTTCTTGGACAAGCCTCCTCTAAAATTAATGCATCCATGATGGACAAACATTTCATATGTATCATTGGCTTATGTTGTGAACTCTTGTGGTAAAATATTAGAAATAATCATGGTTTCTTACTTTCTTTTCACCTTAGTTATCTGGTATTCGAGTTGGGATGAATAATAATAATGAGGTTCAGAAAATTCTGAATTATATTGAATCGAACTCACAATCTTAAGTTTAGATGAGTAATGACGCCCACATCATAATACATGTGAGTTTATTCGAATCGAATAAGAGGGCGGTCAACCTTAAACTTGTTCTTGACGATGCATCTATAACTTTTGACGGTATAGTCACGAATACAAAGTATGATCCGGACGCCATTGGAATCCTAGCTAGCTAGTCTTATCGTGTTAATTAATTTCAACTACCTCATCAATTGGGCTAATACCTATCTGTGAAATTAGGTGGGTCTGAGCCATACCCGTAAGGATAAGAGATAGTCCACTTGATAAACCCAAGGAGGTTCCATCCTAAAACCAATTGGCAATAGGAGGAGTAACTCCTTGGTTTATAAGGTAGACAAATCTCTTCTCTTTTTCCAATGTGGGACACTCATATGTGGAGTATTTTGGGTGTACTTCAACACTATCAATCATGCATGAATGAGCTATATCTATCTACTTAGAAAGATGATGTTGATGGAATTAAAATGTTCTTCTAGAGACCATAGCTAATTTGGTTAATATGATAACTTTTTCTAATTAAATTCTTTAACTAGATGCCACCTATTTTAATGCCATAGACACGTAGGTTTATATATTTGACTAGTTTACATATTGATTTAGCTTTACTACAATAGAAAGAATTTTGCCATGTTGTTGCAATTATAAGGTCTTTATTCATGCATATACCTAAATGTGATAAGAAGTTAGGCTGTCATTTCAACTTAATATGCATGCAAATCTTGTCAAGCAATTTAGACAATTGTATATAGACATTGTCTACAATTTAAAATGTCCCACACTCCCACACATTCAATTAGCAAACCAAAATCATAGTAGATTCAATCTTTACTCCATATAATACAGTATATAACATATTCGAATGGACCGTTTCGTTACATGTAAATATGAATACATTTTGAATAATTATAAACAGTCACACGGACTATCTTTGATAATCCGGATATTGACACTATAAGTAATCACATACGAGATATTGACGATAAACCAAAACCAAGGTTCAAACACGATTGCATTATCGATACGAAGGCGACATTGTTGAGGTTTCGAATTTTCGATATGGGCCATCTTGTCTTTAATTGGAGACTGATCCAAAACTAAACGAGGAGGATATCGTATTAATCCATCCACATACGTCTTTGAACACGAAAGCAAGTAAGAAAGAATATTAGGGAAAGAGTATGCCAAACGTGGGCCAGGCCTAACCCATACAAATCAAATTGTAAGATATAACTAAATGTGGGCCCATTTGGGCTTATTACAACGATTTTGTGACAACGATTTTTAGGATCGGATGAGATTTTATCCAAAGCTATTTGAAGCCATATCCATGCAAAAAGTTGGTTAGTTTGATAACTAATTAAGGAAATGGACATGCATTTTCAGTTAAGGATGTTTGTTGAGGATAAAAAAAAAAGTATCGAAAAGACGATAGTAATGCCATCATATGAGTGTTTGCGACTTATTCAGCGTATAAGTTCATTTTCGAGTTCAGTTTTTCAGACACATACAGTAAGGACGTAACAGTAGTTGTCGATCGGTTGATGTTCGATAACAAACACTCAAACAAGATAATGAAAGACGTACATGGGGTGTCGATGTTCTTGGCACAATGATATAAATTGATCCAGCTAAGATTTATTATAATTGTGTGGATTTGTGAAAGATGGGATAAAATTCCACAGGTGTTTGAAATTCCACATCGATGACAACAAAGCAAAAAAATATAAAATGACGAAAATCTTATCTAACTTCTCTTCCCAAATTTTATGGGAATCTATTAATTTGTGGTGAGTGTTCCACTCTGTTTGGTCTGTGTAACAAGCCTCCGCAATCCGCATCCCGCAACCTTTCCTCTTTTTTCATCCACTTAAGTCGCAATTATTGACTCTTATTATAGTCTTATGATATACGATTTGGACTAATCATGTTTTTTTTGGGACAACGTCTAAATTATAACCATATAGAATCGAAGTACAAAAATGTCGTATTTTGGGTTTACGCTATTTTGTTAAGTTCAAATTCGAGTGACTATTACCATAAACGGTAAGACTATTCTTGTCGTCATGGTAACAGGCGGTCAAATTGACGCGATTTCTGTTTCCCGGGTGATTATAGTTAGGTCGTGGACTGGTGGTTACTCGAACTAGTGTGTCCAGTTGTTAGTGCAGATTGAGTGAGTGGATCAAACTTCGTTTTAGATTGATGTGTTGGGCTCTGAAAAACGGCCCATGCATCATCCAGTCGTATATTTGGTGCATTTTGCCCATGCGAAGCTTGAGATCCAAACGGAGCCAGGGGCGAAGCTAAAATATAAAACTCGGGATTATAAAACTCGGAGTCTACATATAGATAAATTAAAGTGTCGACACTAATGTAGTAGTTTACTGGATAGCTGTTTCGAACTAGAATTCACTGTCAAATTTGCACAGCTGTGCTCACACAAAGCTGCAATGGAGAAAGGTAAAATTTGCACAGCTGAAATTCCAAACTTCAATCCTCATTATAATGATCAACCATCAACACAAACACAAACACAAACACAAACAATGCCAACATTTCGAACAGAGCTTCTACGATCTTGTAGTACAAGTTACAACCATATGTTTCTTTTTCTGGACAAAGATCAATGCAAGAATAGTACAACTTCTCACTTACAGGGAGAGGGAAGCAAACAATATTGCACAAATGCGAGTGTAACTTTATTCCAATAGTGTAAATGTAAAACGGGGAATTCGGATCCAGATAAAATTGCAGATCGAACGAGTGTAGCTTATACTTACAAACGACTGTGCTTCACAGGTCCCATCTCTTTTGCTTTCGACCTCAGTATGTGTTTCTGTATCTTGCCAGTAGCCGTCTTTGGCAAAGGTCCAAAAAAGACTGATTTCGGAACCCAGTATGCAGGCATCTTGGCCCGACAGTATTTCATTATGTCTTCTGCCAGGCGCTGCTCATCAGACTGATCCACATCCGGCTTCAATGTCACAAACGCGCAAGGAGACTCCCCCCACCTCTCATCTGGTCTTGCCACCACCGATGCCTCCAGGACAGCCGGATGCATGTACAGACTGTTCTCTACCTCTACACTACTGATATTTTCACCACCAGATATAATGATGTCCTTTGATCTGTCTTTAATCTCGATATAGTTATCAGGATGCTTGACAGCCAAGTCCCCAGAATGGAACCATCCGTTTGCAAAAGCCTCCTCATTGGCTTTGGGGTTCTTCAAATACCCCTTCATCACAATATTTCCACGAAAGACGATTTCCCCCACTGTCTTACCATCAGCGGGTACTGGTTTCATGTCTTCTGGGTTGACAACATCGACAGCTTCCATACCAATGTACCTAACTCCCTGCCTTGCGTTCAAACGAGCTTGTTCTACAGGGGGGCGAGAGTCCCACTCAGGTTTCCAGGCGCAAATTGTAGAGGGGCCATAAGTTTCAGAAAGCCCATAGGTGTGTGCAACTCGGAAGCCACGCCTAGACATTTCAAAGAGTACATGAGGGGGAGGTGCAGCCCCAGCAGTCATGGCATGCACAAGACGTGGGAGAGGAAGGATCGAATCCTCTTTTTTTGCATTAACAATGGAGTTGAGCACCACAGGAGCTGCACAGAAGTGAGTGACACCATGGTCGGCTATTGCCTGGTACACCGCCTTGGCTGTCACCTGCAAGCAAAACAAAGAAGGGGTCATATACATGTTGATCAAAAGTTTAAATGCAAAGCACCAAATACTTTATAGACACTCTGGAAACCCCATAAGAACTACTTGACCATGGAACTTTAGAGAGAAAAATAAGACACACTATGAACAGCAGCCACCAAATACCCTCATGTAAAACTCACTCCAGACATCAGACATGTAACATGTTTCAACCTCTGACCTCACTTATTAGATCCTTCGATCCGCAGAAGGGATGCCTAAATTAGCAAGAATTAGAAAAAAAAAATCAAGAGTCATACATACAGAAACATGACACCAGGACGCCAAATGTAGCCAAAATGTCGATAACTCATTTACCTGTCTAAGACATATGCTAGTCCCAGAAAGAGCAGCTAGAGTCCAAGGGAAGCACCATCCATTACAATGGAACATAGGTAGCGTCCAAAGGTACACAGGTCCTTCGGTCATTTGCCAGATTACAACATTACTCATAGCCATGAGATATGCTCCCCGATGATGCAATACGACACCCTTGGGACTCGCTGTTGTACCAGATGTATAACCTAGAGTGATACTCTGCCACTCATCTTTTGGCGGTTGCCAGGCATAATCCGGGTTACCTGCCTCCAGGAACTTCTCATACTCAATGGCACCTTTGCTTAAAGCATATTGAAGGCCTTTAGGATCACAAGCTTCATCAGCTATAACAATCAGAATTGGTGGCTTAAAATCGCCCTTGCTCTTCTCAGCCAATATTTTTAAAGCTTCCTCAGCCAAAGTAAAGAAGTCTTGATCCACTATAATGACAGCAGATTGAGAATGGCTTAGGAGGAAAGCAATAGTTTCTGCATTGAGACGGATATTGATAGTGCACAACACAGCTCCCGACATTGGAACTCCAAAATGAGCCTCGAAGATGGCAGGGACATTTGGAGCAATGATTGACACCTATCACAAAATTTTCAATTTCAATGATTCAGTGTACACTATACAGCCTAAGGGAAGTGAAATGCATCATCATTGACGTACGAGCACAATAAAGCAGATTGCTTCAATGTCTCATCATAACTTAAGCACGAGCAAAAAGAATAAACATGTCATTTCAGACACAAAATTAAAAGAGGAGCGCATGATCTATAAACTAATGTTCCGTTAAGTCTTGTTTTGAAATTTCATCAAGGTATGAGATACAATCAAGAGACTCTTGTAAAAATGTGACAATCTGACAATTACAATAACTTATTAGAGACAGTTAATAGCGACGTTCATGCGCAATGCGGTGACAACAGTTTGCAACAAACTGATAATTAAAATATTTCCAAGGATTCATCTCGTCAGAGGCTCTTAGAGTCATTTGGTTGCATAAGGGAATTTGGAATTCCCGTGCAATTTTACTTCCTATGAATTTCTAATTCATGGGAATTTCTCAAAACTGTTTGGTTAAATGTAGGAAGTAAATTCATGTAGGAATTACCAATTACCAAGGGGAGGCTGGGTAAGTCAATTCCTCCATTTTGTAGGAATTGGAAATTCCCATTAATTCTCAATTCCTATGAATTTGGCTAACCAAACAACTCTAATTTTTTCAATTCATGGGAATTCTGAATTCCCATGATTAAACATGGCAACCAAACGACCACTTAGCTAACATATCTCAACTACATCATGACAGATTCATACATCACTCGAATGACTTTCAGTTCAAGAGTCTATCCATATCCATTTCTGCAAGGAATAACAACCCTTCTTCAAAGCCATTTGCCGGAAAAGTTTCTCCATCTCAGACCAAGCCGGTCTAGCAATAAGATGTGCTAGCAAAGCTCCTAGACTGTTTTTGGGTCCTAGAAGTTGAAAACTCCTCAAACACACAAAACTGAAAAACAATAATTGTTGTTTTGGAAGCACTTCTAGTGTAAATTTGTTCTCACAACTTCACAAGTAGAAGCTCCAATAGAAACTCTTTCCTGGAAGTACTTCTGGAGAAGTTGAAGCTTGACCAAACAGGCCCTAAGTCACTTGACATATTTAGACAAACAATACTCGCTCGTGAACATCAAACCGAGTTGAAATCTACCTACATTACTCGCTCGTGAACATTAACTGACTCGAAATAATTAGGATTATTCAGGATGCACATTGTACTTTTGAGAAATGATCGACAATTTTGACTCTTTGTCTCACACTGTGACAGTTCACATCTAACAATGATAAAAAGAACCATAATAACAATAATCAAAATCTAGGAAACTAAATTCGCATAGAGTACTGGTCACGTCTATCCGTTGACTTTTTGTCTAACACAACTAAACAAGATAATGAAAAGAACAAATTGTACACGGCTTGCTGGCTAAGCTAAGCAACTAGCATGTTGTAGACGAGACCGCTATTTTTCTCATTTGTTAGCGTTTTGGTTTGAGTGTGTAACATTAATTCAGACCAAACGTTAACAAATGAAAAAAAAAATCGAACGGACTTATATAACTACGTATAATGATAAGGTCGAATCACGAAGGCAAGTATACTATAAAGGGGAAGGTGATTCGAACATGTTACTCACTATCCTACTTTTAGGACGTGTAGCAAGATGCTATAATCCTGCACATTATAAAAACAACCGTATTTATAGACTTGTGACCTCGTATTTTTGTACGTATGGTGTACACATTTTGATTGATTGATTTTAAACAACTCATACAATCTCGGAAACTGAAAACTGAAAACCGAAAACCATTTCTTTTTTTCCCGAGTTATTGGAAAATGGTTTTTATAATTATCTGATAACCGGAAAAAAAACAAAAAACGACACCAAACTGCCAATTAAATTAAATGATAGGGAAACGAACAAAAACAGAGAGGGCACATACCTACGGAATCATTTCCAAGTTTTTATAAGCGGTAAATAAAATATTAATAAAATAAAGGGGGGTGAAGGGTGTAGCGTACCGTGGAGCCGGTGCCGATCGAACGGCGGGAGAGAGCGGAGGCCAATCGACGGCAGCGATGATAAGTCTGGAGCCACGTGTAACGAAGAGAGCCATGGACCAGGCAAGTACGGGTGGGGTGGACCGTAGCGGCTCGGTCTAAGAACCAAAGCGGAGTAAGAGCAGTGTAGTTGGCTGCGTTTTTGGGCAGATCATCGATATCCTCCATTTTCTCCATCCACGTGGCGTGCGTGCGTGTGTGCGTGCGTGGGTGGGGAAGCGTGTGCGTTACGCAGCAATGGAGGAGGGGTTTTTAATTTGGAGGTGTGATGGTGAAGATTTAAGGAGGAGTGGCACTTTTTGTGTCTCAGGAGATGATGATGGGGTGTGGACTTTAATAGTTTGGGTTATATAGGAAGAGAAGGATGATGTACTAGTGGTAGGTGCCAAGTGATGCCCGCACACCACATGACTTTATTGTGATGTGGAGCGTTCCAGAATTTTGCTAATTTTTTTTGTGACAAAATGAATTTAGCATGGTACCTATTAACTAAGGGGCTGTTTGGTTTGGGGTTTACAAGAAAGGGAAAGGGATTTAAGACCTTCCATTCCCTTAGTGAATGTTTGTTTGCTCATTTTTGTCATTTCCTTTCCCCACCTTCCTTCTTTCAATACCCCCAAATCCCTCTATTCCCATTCTCTACCCCCCCAAGGGTTTTGATGATTACCCATATTGGGGTTTCATCATCCACCCACAAAGCAACCACCCACCACCATCATCCACCCCAAGTCCACCACCAACGACCAAGACCACCACCGTAGCCTCCGTCCAGCGACCCAACACCACCGTCGCAAGATCAGTCGGCGACCCAACACCACAACACGACCACCATTAATAACCCCACAACACCACTATACATCATTATATGAAACCTAGCACCACCGTTTTGTCACCCTAAAAGAGGAAAATGTCGAGACTTATGGTGGTCACCTGGGCGAAGAAGACGATTGCGGCGCAATGATGAGTACGATGGCGGTGGTGCACGGATTGTGGGAGACGACGGTGGTGGTGCACCGGTTTAGAAGACGGCGGCAACGTACTGGGTGTGGGGGATGACGGCTGCGCACCATGGCATGTGGTGGTGGACTGGTGGTTGTATTAGAGGGGGAGAGAGAATAGCGTGCATATGGAAAAAAAAAAAAAGAGGGGGTGTTGGGTTTTGATTGAATTGTACCAACCAAACACACTGGGAATTGTATGGGTTTTCATTCCTTTCCCCGCATTTCCCTTTCTCTTTCCGTTTCTCTTTCCCTTCCTTGTACCAAACGGCCCATAAGTGGTAAAGTCTGCAAAAGGCGAAACCCTCGCCCCCAGGGCCCCCACCGCCCGACCCGACGAGCATCGTGGAGGAGGTAAGTCATGGTACTCAGCGGCCTCCTAGGTGGTGGGCTCCCTTGGTGTCCCCAAGGAACCACCCCCCACATTGGAAGGATAAAATTCCCACACTACGGCTGCCAAGGATTGAACCCGGGACGTTTGCAAACCCTTCACCACCCGAGTACCAACTGAGCTACACCCATACGGGTCTAAGTGGTAAAGTTGATACGATCTAAAATTATAAAACGAAATAAACGGTAAAGATAGTGATGAGTTGTTCAACTAAAGAGGTTCATAGGCTCATATTGTAACATAAATGTGTGGTGAGAATTAGAATCTCACCTAGGATTCATGAGTGGCAAGATAGAAATGGAAATGCAAGAATGAATTCTCAAAAATGAGTTTGATATGATTTTCATTGATTATGGGACTTTTTTTTTTTTGAAATAGATTATGGGACTCTTACAACTACACTCTTCTTACATAGCTAGACTTTCTTGGTATATAAGCTAACAAACTAAGGAAAGGACAAAATACAAATAAATAAACTAAAATGACAATAATGCCCTTTTGGTATGTATCAAAAGTCTATGGAGTACTTCGTTTTAGAGTCTGTTCGGTAAATGTATCAGTTTGCTTCTATAAGTTGCATTAGGGTAGGACCGCGGGTGGCTGTTTTGGGTAAAGCTGACAGTTTAACAGATTGTTTTTTGGGAGAGGCTAACGTCCTAAAAATTTTACTTACTAAAATAAGTTGAGACAGATAATCATACTGGCAACGTCTACTCACGATAAAAAAAAAAGTCAGGACAGTGACAAAAGGAGATAAACCTCTTTAAATTGTAGTTCATATACTTATTATGAGGGTATCTGTCCAATCTCGTGTCTCATTTCATCTACCCTTCCAATCAGAATCTTGCAATTTCAATAATAAACCTAAATAAATGCATTTTACTTTTTAAGATTAATGATTTTTTAAAATTTGATTAGAAGTATATGGAGTGGGACACGAAATGGGACAAAAGATCCTCACTGGCTATGCGGGTGGAACATCAAATTAATATTTTAGTGTTCTTACCTAATAAGTAGGAGGCTTAGGAGCAAACAAAGTGAGTTGGAATCTTGACATAATATGCTCCAAGTTCATAATAAAGAATACTTAGGTGAATTGATAATTGATCCTAAGTATAGTTCAAGGCATGCATGTTTACTATCAAATATTTTTGTAATGATAATCACCTTTGATTATCATTGATTACCTTGTAATTAATAATGAACCCAAATATGATAGTGTACAATAATGACATATCTCAACTTTTTTGTTTTTTTTTTTGAAAGGAGACATATCTCAACTCTCAATGATTGTCCTATTTTAATAGCATGAACAAGATGGCATCAATAAGACAAAATGCACAACACCAATAATATAGAGTGGCCATTTCATCAATTTATATGTCAACTATTCCTCAATTAAAGATGCAAAACAAAATTTAAATCAATATAAAGGATAGTTCATCATGTAAAAAATCTAAGGGATATTATTCAGGGTACCCCTGAGGTTCCCGACTTTTTATGTGGTACCCCTGAGGTTTCTGAAATTCCTGTGGTACCCCTGAGGTTTGCGATTTGCTAAAATATGTAACAGAAAGTTAACACCGTTAGCTATTTGTGATATTTAAAGATTAATAGACACTATTAACTATTTAATCTAATAAAGAAAATATCAAAAATAAAAAACAAACCACAAACTTCAAACCTTAAACCTCTTCTTTCTCCTCCCTCTCCCCCACTCATCCCTACATGAGCCACCACCACCATTGGTTACCACTTACTACCGGCACCACCTGCACCGACCACCGCTAATGCCGCCTCCGACTCCACCACCACGACCCCCTTCCCGGCGACCCAAACCCCCATCAACACCCTCAACGACCGCCTCTCCTCCCTCACAATTTTCTCATTCTAATCAACTTAGGTTCATGGTTTCCTCCCTTATTTCGTTGTTGAGAAAGGGCGTTTGCCATTGAAAACAAAAACAACAATTTGCAGAAGATTTTATTGGATAAATTAAGGGTGCAAATGTAAATTCTGAGGAGAGAGAAAAAAATAAAGAGTGAATAAATTGTGGCGGGGAAGAGGGAGGCACTAGGGGTGATTATGGGGGTTTTGGTCGCCGGACGAAGGGGGTCATGGTGGTGGTGTCGAAGGCTAGATTGGTGGTGGTAGGTGCGGGTGGTGGTGGTGAGTGCGGTAGGGGGAGGTGGGGGTAAAGAGAGGAGAGAGAAAAAATGTGGAGGTTTGAGGTGTGTCTTTGATGTTTTCATTTTTAATTTTGTTTTTTTTAGATTAAATAGATAAAAGTGTTAATTAATATCTAGATATAACAATTAACTAACAGTGTTAACTTTTCGTTACATATTTTGACAAATCGCAAACCTCGGGGGTACCACAGGAATTTCGGAAACCTTAGGGGTACCACAGGAAAAGTCGGGAACCTCAAGGGTACCCTGGATAATATCCCATTAAAAAAATAGCATCAATTAAATCCCAAAGCCCCAACCCCTTTTTTTCTCTCTCCTGTCCCTTTGCCCAACCCTACGACCACCCTTGCGCCACCACCGACCAATAGCCAACACCACCAATTCGCTTGAGAAAGCCACCTCCGGTACGCTGATCCCGCCTGGATCATCTCCGGCCACCACGGTCACATCTTATTCTTTAGTTGTCCACCCACGATTCTCCTTCTCCTCAACACCCCTCTTCCCCACCCTCAACTCCCTTAATTCCTCGGAAATCGGCCCACGAAAACCCTCTCTCACCCCGACCCCGACCCCGTAGGAGCCCCCAATGTCGCCGCCCCCTCACATTCGATGCCGCCAAAAAATATGGAGAAAAGAAAGATGGAATGGAGGTGGAGGGATGATACAACCCACTTTATAGTGGGTTTAGTGGCGTTTATATTGGTTTTTCATGCTATTTTCGGATCATTTGTGGCATTATTCTATTTATTATGTTTTTGAGCTTATTTGAAGAATACATGCAAGTTTGATAATTTATGCAAGTTCGGGAATGAATTGATGATGGTTACAACGAATCCCGAGAAGCGTAGAAGATCCGGAGAGGTGAAGAACGGAGGTAAGAAGAATTGCTGTCAGATGACTCGTCCAGAGCTAGACGAGTCGTCCAGACGAGTCGTCCCAAGCCAGACGACTTCCAGACGACTCGTGCAGAAACTTCAGAAGTT
>JBBYHQ010000015.1:924541-939001 GCA_038382645.1 Spergularia azorica
GAAAGTGAGCCGGTGAGGACAAGAAAATTTAACGAGAGGCTAGGTGAAAACCCATTGGGCGCCTAGGCAAAATGAGTGGAGTGTTGTTACTTATCGGCTGGTGCTCAGAAGGGTGTAAGAAGAGTCGTGTCTGGGTAGGAACAAGGAGGTTCGGTTGGATATATAGATAAGGAGATAGGACTAGAAACCCTCGATACATTTGAAGTTATAAGTGGCGATTGGTGGATAAATATCGAAGTAGTCTTTGATCCGACGGTATTATTCCGGACTTAGGCTCCCGAGGGAGTTGGGTGTGAGCTAGCTTAGGGACGCTTAGGACGTTATAGGTCCCTTTGCTAATTTTGGCTAATATGTGGTTTGTGTATTGATGCATAAGATGGTTGGGTGCCTTCACGTTGAGATTACATCTGTGATGGTGCCTAGCTAGGAAGACGAAGATCACAAGTGAAGTAGAGGAGATAGGTAGGTATCGATTCCTTCCCGTGTTGCTTGTTAAAAGACCTTGGAGACCCATTGGAGATGTTAGAAGAACTCGAGGACGAGTACAGGTCTAAGCATGAGGGAATTTGATGTGTTAGGTTTTGATTGCTATAATTTACGCTATTTAAGCGTCTTTTCTGCGTATTTTGGAGTCATTTATGCGAAATACAACTCTAATGCCAATGTGTGGTAAATGTGGGTGAATGTTGGCTCTTTTGCACAATTTGGGAGATACAATTCAAGAAGGAAGAAGAAAAGATAAGGAAGCAAGCTGTTGCGAGACCCTGCAGGTGAACCGCGCCCGCGGGAAGTAGACAGGGCAGAAATTGAAGGCTAGCCGCGCCCACGGCGAGCCCAGCCGCGCCCGCGGTGGTCAGCGCCGGGCTTTCCAAAATCCCAATCCCTGTTTAGTATAAATAGCAAACTTAGGACCTTTGTTAAATTCATTCAATCTTTCAGTGTTCTTTGTAACCGTTGGTACACCGTATGGAGAACTAAACCTTTATTCTTGGTTGGGTAATTCAAAGCTAGCATTCTATCCAATCGTGAGTTCTAATTCTCTTCTTTAACTCTTAATTATTGTTGTTCTTCCGTTTTAATGTTTATGATTTGCTTATTCTAGATTAGCTACCTAGGGTTTGCATAATCTATCCTTAACCTTATTAATTATCGCTCGTTTAATTAATCTGGTAAAGTAAAGAACTTTGATCTAGTATTAGGTGCTCATCGGTATTAGATTGGAGGGAAGAACAACATAATTGGCATAGTATATTACTGCTTAGTGTATGCGCCCAATTCTCTATTGATATTGTTCTAAGTCTTATTGCTGTTATTGAATCGAGTCTAATCGCTTGTTTTACAACGTTTAATAATTAGGGTTGTTAGAGTCGTGCTCACGCCTAATAACTAATCACTAAGGAGCAATAGGAATTTAATTCCACAATAGAGTAATTAAGAGGAAGATAGTTGATTGGAACTAGGACCGATTATTATATTTGCTAGCGGCGATAACCCCGACCAAGACCTCGTTAATCTTGATAAATCAATCATTTAATTCACTGTTTTACTTATTAGTTTAATCAACAACTCAATCAATCAACACCCCCCAATTGTTACCACTATATAATCACGCATCTAATTACAAATAACTCGTAGAATTCCCTGAGGATCGAACCTTACTTCCCTATCACATAGTTTTAGAAGAGTATTGTATTATATTTGGAAGAGTGATACGACTTAGCTCCACCAAAAAGAACCAACTAGCGCTTGAAGAGCTAAAAGCTTACCTATCCTCGGCACCCTTGCTGGCAAAACCAACTCCAGGTGAACCACTATACCTCTATATGTCTGTCACCAATTCAACTGTCAGTGTTGTGTTGGTAAAGGAGGTAGACAATCAGCAGAAGCCCATCTACTACGTAAGCAAGTCACTCCTTGATGCTGAAACCAGGTATTCCTACCTAGAAAAACTTGTCATTGCACTTGTCATGTCATCAGTTAAATTACGCCCTTATTTTCAAGCTCACACAATACATGTCGTAACCAACAACCCAATTAGAGCAGCAATGTCAAAACCAGAATTATCTGGTAGAATGGCCAAGTGGGCTGTCCAATTGAGTACATATGACCTAGAATATGAACCCAGATCAGCCAGAAAATCACAACCCTTAGCCGACTTTGTAGCGGACTTCAATCCACAAGCTAAAACCCAAGTCGATATAGAAACCCATTCCCTCAATCGACCAAACACTCTGGGCAAATGGTTTTTATATACAGATGGAGCTGCAAACGTTCGAGGTACAGGGTTGGGAATAATACTGAAATCTCCAAATGATGATGTAGTGGCCAGAGATATAAGCTGCGAATTCAGAACAACAAACAACGAGGTTGAATATGAAGCTCTGATCGTCGGGCTCAAATTGGCTCTAGACCTCAAGATCAGTCACATCGAGGTAAGAAGCGATTCATTGTTAATTGTATATCAAATTAATGGATCATACGCAGCCAAAGACTCAAAGATGGCAGCATATTTGGAATTCACGAAGAAGCTGGTAGGTCAGTTCGAGGAATGCTCAACTCAGCAGGTTCCGCGAGACCAGAACACACAAGCTGACGCCCTGGCCAGCCTGGGTTCCAACTTCAAACCAACAAGCCTAGACGGTGTACCGATTGTGCACCTATTGCAATCAAACCTGACTGAAGAAGAGCCACAAGATGAAAAAGGATATGAAACAATGACAACCAGCACAGATGCAAACAATTGGACAACTGCTTACATCAAGTGGCTTGAAAGCAACAAAATGCCCGATGGATTGACAAAAACAGAGGCTAGATCATTCAGAATCAAGGCGTCCAGATACACCATTATTGACGGAGTACTGTTCAGAAAATCTCTAGCAGGGCCACTCTTACGATGCTTGACAAACGATGAAGCATTTAAAGTCGTAGAAGCCCTACACGAAGGAGATTGCGGCAACCACTCAGCAGGAAGAAGCTTATCCCACAGAGCACTAAGACTGGGATATTTCGGGCCAACAATGAGGAAAGATGCTATTCAGTATTCCAAAAAATGTGATGTCTGCCAAAGACATGCGCCAATCATACACCAACCAGCAGAGCTGCTCCATCCGATTTCATCACCCTGGCCGTTTATGAAATGGGGGATGGATATTGTAGGACCACTACCAGCTGCATCAGGAGGACTGGTATACTTTTTGGCCATGACCGACTACTTTTCCAAGTGGGTTGAAGCAGAAGCATACGTAAGCATAAAGGAGTCGCATGTAATATATCCTTCATCAAACGCAATATCATATGCAGATTTGGAATACCTTCGGCAATAATATGCGACAACAAATCGCAATTCATTGGCGGACAAACCGTGAGATTCTGTAAGAAGTGGAATATAGATCTGCACAACTCTGCACCAGGCTACCCACAATCAAATGGTCAAGCAGAATCAACAAACAAGATCATTATCAACAACTTGAAGAAGAATCTGACAGCAAAGGGTACCAGTTGGGCAGAACAACTCCCATATGTCCTATGGGCATACAGAACAACACCAAGGTATTCGACTGCTAACACCCCTTATTCTTTAGTTTTTGGCGCAGAAGCTGTCCTGCCAGCAGAAGTTGTAGTCCCCACATTCAGGTATGGACTGACTACCGAAGATACCAACAACGATAACATGACCGCCTGCCTGGATACAATTGATGAAACTCGACTAGAAGCACAATTGAGGATGGAGTCATTGAAACAGAAAGTAGCTAGAAGCTTTAAAAAGAATGTCAAGGTGCGAACTTTTCAAGAGGGAGATATGGTATTGAGGAAGGTGTTCCATAGGAAGAAGTTAGAACCCAACGACAAATTGTAGCCCAAATGGGAAGGCCCATACCTAATTGATGCAACAGTCGGTCAAGGCGGGTACAGACTGTCAACAATGGCAGGACAGATGGAGGAACGACCTTGGAACGCATCAAACCTAAGGTTATATCACTACTAGAAACTTATGCCCTTTTTTCAAAAAAAAAAAAAAAAAGGGGGTATATATATGTATATAAATAAACCCAAGTCAGTACATAAATAAACCCAAGTTCACAGTCAATCCTATCGGATCACCATCTACCACCTGACCAGGTATGTTCTACTTCACTTATCACAGTCAAACATCAATTATCCATTACTTAATATACTGAATATTAACCTCAAATTGTAAAGTGTCAGGCCTGTTCAATTCAGAAGAACAAGAACACAACTACCGCCTTCAAGTCAAGGCAACAAAACACTGAACTGCAGAGTTCGACAATACACCAGACACTGCTGGCAAACGGGACAACGACCCTACAAGTGAACACATATTCACTCACAATCAGGTACCTATACTACAGTTAAAAGCGCGCTACATACACACACAAACACATGCACATTTTGCATTAATCATTTCCATTTAGCAAGTGAACATGCATAAACAAAGCACAAGACAGAATCTTGATTGCAAACACGCATGAAATAATAAAGTAACACTGTTTAGTACAAAATAAAAAACCACATTATCTTGTCAAAATAAATAAACCTAACCCTATAGCCTAAGCCCCCTCACGATGCTCGGGGGCAGATTTGTCAACAGGTCCTTCACGACCAGCATCATTATCAACATCTGCCTGGACAGTCTTCTCCTGGGCTACGCCCTGACCTTCCACCATCTGGTCAGACTTCTCTTCGGCAGCAACAGAAGTAGCAGTCCTTGTGGGGGTCTCATTCACCGGATGCGAAGTCACCTCACGACCGTCTGAGGGCTAATGATTCTTAAGCTCATCCAGCAGGCTCTGCAACTTGTGCTTGTTCGAATCATCTCCCTCGATGTCCCCACTCTCATACTGACACAAATACAAACAGAACATTATTGATGGATGAAGAAAGTGGTAGAAATTGCAACCTGGACCACATATGAGGAGAAGTTCTTAAATGATAAGAGTTACCCACAGCTCTGAAGCTCAAGGGGATCGGCTCAACAGCATCCAGGTCTGGATCAACCTGAAATGCGTCAGAATTCACGAAGCGCTCACCCAAGGCAGCCGGAGCCTCGTTGAGCCCATAAACGAGAGGTGCAGCCCGAGTCTCTTCGTGCTTCCTCTTCTAATCAGCTCGAGCAGGAACCACCTGGGCCAACGGCACCATTTTGCCCTTCTAAGTCAGGTCAATCACTGTTTGCTCGTTAGGAGGACGAGACTTCTCACCAGATTTTGGTTTCTTCATATTGGCCAGCAGAGCCTTCACGTCAATCATGGGAAAACCAGTGCTGGAACGAGTTCTCTGACTCACCTGAGAAGTAGCTGTAAGAAAAATGGGGAAAGCAGAGTCAGGCATATACGAATGAAAGATGACCACCTGAACACAAAGAGTCAACGGAAAGCATACTTACAGGTTGACATCCTAGAAGACACTGGGATCTCTGCTTTGGAGTCTTGCTGATGGATCTCAATGGCGTCGGAATCCTCTTCGCTTTCAGAACCGTCTTCTTCGATCTCGGGATTATCTGAGCCAACCTTCTTGGTAGTTGAAGTCCTGGCGTATTCACCGATTGCTTTGGGGTATGTACGGTGCCTAAGCTTGATCTTCAAAATGGGCTCAATCAGACTAAGAGAATGCTCGATCTCAGTATCCAAGTCGTAGCAAGCTGCATACAAACACCAGTGAGGGAGCAATTTAGGGAACAAACGGCACTGGCAGAACAACAAGAGTTAAGCGAGGTATACCTTTCTCCTTCCAGTCAGACCTTAGCATCTGACCAAAGTCACCCAGACTACTCTTTTTTACAAAAAAGTAGTAGTTGGCCCAGTTCCGATCATCGGAGGTGCTGGTAATGTTTATCAATTCGTATTTGGGATCTTTCACACCCTAACACTCACCCTCCCATAAGAATACCTCCTAAAAGTATAACATGCACTTGCCACCTCAAAGGTAAAAGGGAAATCATACTTTTTCCTAAGCTTTTCTAGTAGAGCAAACACCCTCCAAAACCCAGCCATATACTGACATAGAGGCACATCTATAGTATTTATCACGCTCATTAGAGATTTGGAATAGGGGAGACCCAAACCCAGTTTGAAAGGATACTCGTACATGCAAACCCACTCGTGGTTGACCCAGTCAGCACGGATGGGATAATCAGTAGGGGAAACAATAGTTCCGCTCCAGCAGGGATCAACCCACAAGATTTCATCAGATTCTCAAATTGTGGATCGAGATAATTTTTATACTGACCTAAATTCCCCCAGACTAATCCCTCAAATTCTACCCCATTCCGAATCTCAATAGATCTAATAGGTTTGGAGGCAGAAGACTTTTTACCCATGACTAAAGCTAGCTCAAGGGAAGGAGAGAAGAATACCTGGAACAAGTTTAATTCAGGCCAGACGAGGAAGAGGTGCACAGTGGTGAAGAGTGATTCTCCGGAAGTACAAGGAATTTTGAGAGATGCAGAGTTGAAGGTAATGAATTGAGTGCTAAGCGTATTTAAAGAGGCGACAGAGAGACGTTGGGGAAGCAATAATTGAAGCCAGAAATTCGAGGAGGCACGGATAAAAAGCAACGGCCTAATTTCAAATGCACAAGCCGGATATTTTTCAAAAGATAATGAAGCTCTTCAAAGGCGGGATACAAGCTCCCCCCGTGGTTTTTCCCTTCTTCATAGGGTTTTCCATGTACAAAATCCTTGTGTTATTTACTTGCTTTATTTACATTCTGCATTCCATTAAATTTAGCTACGATTAAATTAAACTAAAGGTATCCTAGTCGAGTAGAACCAGACTAGTAGGTCTGTCAGTCAGGCCAGCAGTTTTTTACCAAAACATTGAGTATCCAACAAGCTAAGCTTCTCACCAAGTCCGGGAGATAAAATATGTATAGCAATTTGTAGATGGATTTTTCAGGAGTCCAATCTGTAACATGTTTATCACTGGTACAACGTAACATTTACGTCAGTTTTTTAAAAGATTGGGTAGTTCTCCACATAAGAACGTATGGTGATGTTACATATGCCATATATATTGACAAAGAAGCTAGTAAAAATTTCACCACACTAGAGATAATAAAGCAAATCAATTATACCGTAACGCCTTGTTCATCTTGATGACACTTATTGGCTAGAGCTCCATGCTTTAACAATGTCACTATTAATCCCCAGGATAAATCTTGAGCAGCAAGGTGCAATGGCAACAGTTGACCCCTTTTGTCCGAATTAACGTCCAACCAGACATCATCTATTCTGTCCTCCAAGTCCAGCTTCTTCAAGCAATGCAGTAGCACAACCAACAACACAGTACGAGCAACTTAAATTCAGCAATTCATTTGGCGATAGGAAAAAATTGCACCTTCCGTCCTTATCCCTTTGGCTTCTTAGGAAAGATATGAATTCTTCCTTGTTATCAACACGGATAATCTTTTCCACACGATTTTGAGGACTCTGCTTCATTTTTTTTTTTCCAGATTGTAAGGTTAATATTACGAGAATAGAGTAAAACGACAACAACAAGTCTATCTATAGAGAATTTATGAATTACAAAGCATTGATATTATTGAGAATGATGATTGTCAGTGTTTACAGGAGGCACAATTTATACACAAATGACAGCTACACCTACGTATGAATGCATGAGCAAGATCCTATAATCTAGGCTAATTACAATATATTGTTTACAATTCTAGTGGGAATAGGATAAATACAAAAGATAATGACCCAACTTAGAATATTACAATCGTATAATCAGTGCAAGAATCGGTAACTAACTAGGAAACAATTGTTTCCTTATCACGCCCCCGCAAGATAGACTGTCGGTTAGAGAGTCCAATCTTGGAAAGTAAACGATGAATGCGGTCCTTCGGGAGCGGCTTGGTAAGAGCGTCAGCGAGCTGATCGTCACCACTAATATGTTGAACTCGAATGGTACCGCGTTGAACAAGTTCGCGAACAAAGTGAAAGGCAATGGCGAGATGCTTCATTCTGGACTGGAAGACTGGGTTCGCAGCGTAGTGAGTGGCACCAAGGTTGTCACAGTAGATACTAGGCGTGGTGAATGAAGTGAGGCCAAGTTCTGAGAGTAGGGACTGGAGCCAGATGACCTCAGCCGTAGTTGACGCAACGGCACGAAATTCAGCCTCAGTGGAAGAGTGGGCAAGGGCACGCTGCTTTTTGGAGCTCCATGAAAGTAAGTTGCGACCCAGGTAAATAAGGAAGCCAGTGGTGGAGATGTAGTCGTCCTTGTCGCCGGCCCAGTCGGCATCCGTGTAGGCGTGTAATTGCAGGGGCGAGTTACGGTACAGGTGGAACCCATGGCGCATGGTGCCATGGAGATAGCGCAGCAAGCGTTTGAGGGCAGTCCAATGGTCCTCTCGTGGATTGTGCATGAACTGGGAGAGTTTATTGATGGGGAAAGTTACGTCGGGGCGAGTGAGGGAGAAATATTGAAGACTACCGAGGATAGCACGATAGTCACTGGGGTTAGGTATGGGTCGACCGGAGTCAAGGTGGAGCGGGGGGTGGACGGCCATGGGGGTGGAGATAGATTTGGCGTCAATCATGCTATATTTTGATAGTATATCAAAGATGTACTTGGTTTGGTTGAGAAAGAGGCCAGTGGGAGTGGGGATAACCTCAACACCAAGGAAGTAGGAGAGAGAGCCCAGGTCTTTGAGAGAGAACCGGGTGGAGAGGGTGGAGATGAAAGAAGAGATGAAGGTGGGGGAGGGACCAGTGACGATGATGTCGTCGACATAAACGAGGAGATACAGGGTTTGAGAGTTGTGGGTGTACAGAAAAAGGGAGGAGTCGGAGAAGGAGTTGCGGAAGCCGTAGGAGAGGAGATAGGTTTTGAGTTCGGTGTACCAAGCCCGAGGGGCTTGTTTGAGGCCGTAGATGGCCTTGGACAGTCGGCACACGTGGGTTGGGTGAATGGTGTTTTTGAAGCCGGTGGGTTGAGCCATGTAGACGATTTCGGTGAGGGTACCCTGGAGGAAGGCATTATTGATGTCAAGTTGACGGAGAGACTAACCTTGAGTGACGGTAAGGGAGAGTAATAGGCGAACGGTGGTGGGTTTGACCACGGGGCTGAAGGTTTTGGAGTAGTCAATGCCGGGACGTTGGTGAAAGCCTTTGGCAACAAGGCGGGCTTTGTAACGATCAATTTGGCCATCGGGTTTATACTTGATACGAAAGACCCATTTGGTGCCGATGACGTTTTGGGAGGGGTGAGGAGGAACAAGGGTCCAAGTATTGTTGCGAGTAAGAGCTTCAAATTCCTCGGTCATGGCTTGACGCCACTGGGGGTCTTTGAGGGCGAAAGTGACGGGGGTGGGGACGTGAGGGGTAGGAGTGAGAGTGACAGTGTGGCATTGGGAGTTTCTACGGTGAGGTGGAGTATATTTCGGGTTGGGCTTTACGATGTTGTTGCGAAGGCGGGTGGTCATGGAGTGTCAAGGAGGTGAGGGGGATGGCGAAGGTGAGTGACCCGAGTGCACGGGAGGGGATGAGGGAGGTGATTCGGTGTAGGAAGTGGTGGAAGAAGAAGGTGATGGCGTGGAAGTGGGGGAGGGTAGGGGACTGTCGAGTGGCACAGTGGGGGAAGGAGTGGATGGTAAACGTGGGGAGGAGGGCGGTGAGGATGCTACAGTGGGTTGGTTTTGGTCGAGGATAGGAAGGGAGACGGTGACCCACTCGGTGGGATCATGGGGAGTGGTCAGGGGTTCAGTGGCGGTGAGTTTAGGGTAAGGAAAGGCAGATTTCACAAAGCGAACGTGGCGAGACGTGTAGACGCGGTTGGTTTTGGGATCAAGGCAGTGATATGCACTTTGGGTGGAGGAGTAACCAATAAAGATGCAAGGGATGGAGCGAGGGTCGAGTTTGTGGGTAGTGTATGGACGCAGCCACGGGTAACACAGGCACCCGAAGCAACGAAGTTTATTGTAGTTAGGTGGGGTGTTGAAGAGTTTGAGATAAGGGGAGGCATTAGAGAGGGTGGGTGTAGGTAAACGGTTGATGAGGTAGGTGGACGTACTAAGAGCAACAGGCCAGTAGGTTAGGGGGAGTTTGGCGTGAGTAAGAAGGGAAAGACCCGTCTCAACGATGTGACGGTGGTGTCGTTCCGCATACCCATTATGTTCGGGTGTATGAGGCGGGGAGGTGAGATGTCCAATACCGTTATCAAGGAGGGAGGGGGTGAGAGTGACATATTCGCCTCTGTTGTCCGAAAACAGTTGACGAATTGGTTTATTGAAATATTTTTCTACAAGAGCCCGAAATCGGTGAAAAGTAGGGGCAGTATCGGACTTACGTTTTAAGGGATAGAGCCAAATATATTTAGTGAAGTGATCAACAAAAATAACGTAGTATTTAAAACCATCGTGAGAGTAAATCGGGGATGTCCAAACATCGGTAAAAATTAAATCAAGTGGAGCAGTGGAGTTTAGAGAGGAATGAGAAAAAGCGAGTTTGTGACTTTTATTTGTGAGACAAGCATTACAGTAAGAGTTTTTGGAATTGAAAATTGGAATTGAAAATTGCGAGCTTAATTGAAGGAATACATTAAAGGACGGATGACCAAGGCGATGATGCCAGTCAAGAAAATTTGTTTTGGTGGTAGTGAAGAGTCGTGGTGGTGGTCGCCATAGATAGGTGCCGCCGCTAGGTTGACCATGGTGGAGGATTCGGCCCGTCTGAGGTTCCTTGAAACAATAGGACAATGGTAAGAATTCGACGGAAACATTATTGTCTTTGCAAAATTGAGAAACGAACAGTATATTATTTGAAATAGCAGGAACGCAAAGAACATTGTTAAAATGAAAAATTTTGGAGTTAAGAGAAATGGAAAAAGAACCAATATGTGTGATTGGAACTGAGGAGCCGTCTCCAATGATGAGTTCTTCGGAGCCGTCGTAGGGAGCATGAAACGACAGGTTGGCTAGTTCATTGGTGACATGGTGGCTAGCACCACTGTCAACGAGCCAAGAACCAAAAGGGGCCTGCTGATCGAGAGAGAAGTGAGCAACGTGGGCTTGAGGAGCCTGTGCGCGAGCTTGACGAGGCTGACGAGGAGGGAGCACAACGGTAGGATGGTCACGTTTGAATTTATCACAGTGGGCAAGGACGTGACCTTGGTGGCCGCAATATTGGCATTTGCCAAGGAAAGGTTTGGGTGGGGTTTCCGTGGGAGCAGGGGGTGGGTGCGAGGGAGTAGCGATCGGGCGAGGTGTGTAACGATGGTGAGGTTTGTAGGCTGCGTGCACGGAAGCAGGGAAGTCGGTGGGGGCAGAAGCAATAGTGGATTGAGCGGAGGTGGAGGAGTTACGGGTGAGTTCAAAATGAATCAATTTTTCATGAAGTTCGGTGAACTCGATAGGTGAGTCTCGTGCGTTGATCGGATCAATGACAGGGTGGTAGATGTTGCGGTCGAGACCACGAAATACAGCCTGAATTATGTCTTCTTTATCCATGGGTTTGCCGAGAGTAGCAAGGCGATCCGTAATCGATTTGATTTGGTGCATGTAATCGGTGATTAATTGATTGTTTTTGGTGATGTCACGGAGGTTAGCCTTGAGTTGAAAGATATGACTGCGGGATGGTCGAGCATAGGTTTGATGGAGGGTGGACCAAACTTCAGCGGAGGTGGTGGATTGGCTGACAAGTGTGGAAACAGGGCAAGACAGAGTACCAAGGAGTGCGCCTAAGATCAATTGATCCTGGTGATCCCAAGTACTGTAGGATGGGTTGGGGATGGACGTACCAGCGGCGTTGGTGATGTTTTTGGGTGGAGGTGAGGCCGAGCCATCAACAAAGTGAATGAGTTGATAGCCGCGAAGAAAAGAGCATACCTGAGGGAACCAAGTTGAGTAATTTTCAGGGGTGAGTTTGGTGACGTTTGTGAACTGCACAAGGGTGAGAAGACGAGAGGGTTCCGCTTGGTTGGGAACAGCCGTCGGGTTGCCTTGGACAATGGTGCCGTCGCCATTAGCATCAGTGTTGTCGGTGTTAGTCATGAGGATCGAAAAGCTGATACCATATAGATGATTGTCAGTGTTTACAGGAGGCACAATTTATACACAAATGACAGCTACACCTACGTATGAATGCATGAGCAAGATCCTATAATCTAGGCTAATTACAATATATTGTTTACAATTCTAGTGGGAATAGGATAAATACAAAAGATAATGACCCAACTTAGAATATTACAATCGTATAATCAGTGCAAGAATCGGTAATCAACTAGGAAACAATTGTTTCCTTATCACTATCTACATACAGGAATAATCCAAAGCAAAGAGAAAGCTAGAATAAACGATTGCGTGAAGGGGAAGTCTCATATTTGGTCGTCTACATGGAACGATAATGTGTCCTGCTCCATGTTCCTGCGCGCGGAAGATTCAGCTTTAATTATTAATTAACAGGTTTTCAGCTTATTAGGAAGGTGTATATATGTATATTTTGTTATTATATTGTATTTTGGAAATTAGGTGTTTTTAGGTAACTCGGTTCCTTGCTACACAAGGACTTGTACTTGTATATATACGGGCATTGCCCTGTCAATGAGAAGTGCACAGAATTCCTCAAACGTATGTGATATAGAGTGTTGTGAGAATTCCTTTATGGTATATAGAGCTAGGTTTTATGAGCATAGACGACGGTGAGGATTCGTGTCGCCCTATTAAAGAAGAGAACAAGCAAGAGAACAGAGAAGAGAACATAGGAAAAAACAGAGAAGAAGAGAACAAGGAAGAGAACAGAGAAGAGAACAGAGGAGAAAACAAAGAAAAAGGCAATTTTTTCTCCATGGCTGGCGACAAGTTAACACCATATACGATGGTAGGGAATGATATTCCCGGTACACAGATTACCCACGTCGAATTCACAGGGTCGAACTATGAAGATTGGGAGCGCGCTATGCTTGTCTCACTATTAGCCAAAAATAAACTTGGCTATGTTGATGGTACATTGCCTCAACCGGAGTCTACGGCAGAGGAGTACCCTCATTGGCGGCAACAGAACGCCATGGTTGTTTCGTGGATATTCGCCATAATTGAAGGTGAGCTGCGCAAGTATATCACATACCGAGAGCTTGCGAAAGACTTATGGGATGACATAAAGAGCCAGGTTGGCAATGGTGCACGCTTATATCAAATCAAGTCTGATATTGTAGCGTGTCGACAGGGTCCTACGGAGACCATTATGACGTTTTACGGGAGGATTAAGAAGCTTTGGGATGATTTCTATTCCCTTTTTCAATGGCCGTCGTGCACTTGTGGGAAGTGCACTTGTGGTCTTTCGGGAAAACTCCGCACACTTCGGGAGAGCGAATGCGTGTTCGAGTTTCTTATGGGTGTCGATTCCAGGTTCGCCACCAAGCGTTCCAATTTGTTGGGTGCTGATCCGTTGCCCACCGCTCATCAAGCCTACAATCGGCTTGTTCTTGATGAAGGGGTTCAGGTCACGGCGTCCAAGGTCGAAGCACATGAAGCCAAGCCTGATACAGTGGCTTTTGTTGCTGAATCTGCTCCTCCTCCTCACGGCGACAAAGGGGGCAGGGGCGGTGGTCGCGGTGGCTCTAATAGCCGTGGGTATGGTGGTCGTAGCTACAGTGGTGGTGGTGGTTCCGGGAATGAACGCAGGTATAACGGTAGTGGTGGCCAAGGAGGTGAGCGCAGGCCGGTTGAGTGCTATAATTGTGGTCGCGAAGGCCACATTGCTCGATTCTGTCAATACGACAATTATCGGTGGGGTCGTGGTGATTCGGAGTCCGGCCTAGGTCAGGGGCACGGGGGTCGGGCGACTGGTGGTCGTGGCAGAGGTGGATCTTCTGGAGGTGGTGGTGCGTTTTCCGGGGTAGCTCGCACATCACACTCGGGCTCTGTTGCTCCTGATCGTAGTGAATTGGGTCATTTAAATGACCACGAGTATTCCGAGCTTCTTGCATTATGGAATGAGCGTAAGTCTAATTGCGATCGTTTGAGTGGTAAGTCGGTTGTTAATTCTTGGATCATTGATACTGGTGCCTCTCGTCATATGACGAGTCGTTTGTCTTGTTTGAGTAATTTAATTGATATTGCAACGACATCGATTACGCTTCCGAATGGTGATATTACTACGGCACACAAACTTGGTGATGTTATTCTTGGTGATCGTTTTGTGTTACGGGGTGTGCTTTACGCGCCTCAATTGAATTGTGATCTTATTTCGGTCTCGAGTCTTCTTTCCGACTTGCGTTTCATCATTCAATTTACTAATAATTTGTGCATTTTTCAGGACCGTATCTCGAGGACGATGATTGGACTGGGTGATTTACGCAATGGACTATACTATTTACGAGTAACACTTCCTATTGCGGGCAATGATAGTGCTGCTATTTCGCGTTTTAAGTCCTATTTGAGTTCTTGTTTTCACATGAAGGATTTGGGGTTGTTGAAGTATTTTTTGGGTATTGAGGTTGC
>JBBYHQ010000015.1:939101-962609 GCA_038382645.1 Spergularia azorica
TGATTTGATTTGATTTGAATAAATCTGATCTGATTTGAAAACACTGTTGAATAAGTTGAATCGCACAGGGCCTTAATGGGTGTGTTTGTGGAGATGGTGGGTAAGATAGCCAAGGTTAATGCCTGACCGTTTACTAGAAAGGTATACATTTTCATTTGTTATCGGTTTCCCTTTTATAATATTCGTAATTTCACAGTAAGTTTGCTGTAAATTTATTAAAAGTCCCCCTTTACAAGAAAAGTTATTTAAAATATAGATATGTACTAAGTTTGATAGGCGAGATTGTGAAGCTTTATTTTCCTCAGCTTTACCTTTGCGTGTGGTCAGGTAAGGTTAGCCCCATTAGCCGAAATTGTTTCATCTGCATTCTTTGTTGTGTAGCATATGTAAGATAACTCCTATAGAACACAGACCCTTGAACTCCTCATCTATTTCACAATGAATAACTCATTAAGCATGTCATTTCTCGAAAATTATTGTCACATTTATACACATAACTGTTCATACCGACCTTTCATGTCCTCCCCTGTCTTTATAAACAACGAAATCTGTGAATTTGCAAACATCGAATATTCTAGGTACTCATTCACCATCTTCGCCCATATTTAACAAATCTTTATTGTGTCATGGTCATGACCTTACAATTGTTTTGTTTTTTCAAATACGAGCACCGATTGTTTTTTAATTTATTTAATTTTTTGGACTTCTTTTTTTCTTCAGGCTATTGTACATCAACTACAGGCCAATCGTACGGGTCACGACGAGAGATACGGAGCTACATTCAAGACTACCATACTATACGGAGGTACTACGAAGATGAAGAACAAAGGGATCAAATTGTGTTTAGACAATATTGGCAACAACCTAATGACAACTAGCAAAGACATGCATAACAACAACAACAACAACAACAACACACAGCGTGATCAACATAGTTCAACAACAAATAAGTGTCGTAAACACATGCAATAATGCGATTATAGCAAGGATTAAGATTGACCGAGCAGTTAGGAAGTCAAACTGCCTAGAGGTTATATCGGGTTTTAATCCTCATATCCCCCCACCCCCACAACATTACTTCGTTGTACACTAAAAATAATGGCATTTTAGCAAACACATACATACATCAGTTCAACAATTACACTATAATTCATAAACCAAGTCGTCATTTATGGTATCCCTTTTGTCCGTAAAATTTGTTCATTTCACCTTCCAATCTTGGGAACAACAAAAACTAATATCGTTACTCATCAAAACATGCAACCGGCATCATCAACGCCATGCACAAATTACACAAAAATGCCTATCAAAACTCATGGGGAAAACACAATTACCATCACACCCATAACAATAAAGTTAAAAAAAAATAATCAAACTAAATTAAAAAAGAAACGAAAGAAAAAATGTATACAAAAAATAAAGTGGAAAAAAGAATTCCGATTCGACCCGTGATGTTCACGGGTACAAAAACTAGTTTAATTGTTAGTATGTTAGTGTTGGCCCTGATTTGCTATAATAGAATGTTGGACCTGATTTAGTACAATAGAGTGTTGGGCTTTAAAAACAAGCACATGGACTCTGATGAAAAAAAAACGGGGGTACACAAAGGATGGTACCCCCAGTGTACCATAGTATGATTGTACAAAATGAGGTTGAAGTTGAATTTTTCTCTCTCCTCCATCATCAAGAGTTAACTCTCTAATTCGTTAACTTTTTATTACGTTGAAATAAACCAGTGTACGTGCTCTAACTCCAAATTTAAAACCCCTCTCTCGGCAAACTAAACTCGTTACTCTTAATTACAACTAGTGGCGATATGGCCACTGTTTTTCGGTTATTTGACTTGAGTTTGGTCAGACTGATCAATGTTTTAGTGGGGTCTTGTGGCGTAGATTAGGACACTGAATCTCTCCTACTTGATCAGAATTGTGCTGAAAAACAGCTTTGTCAACCCTCAAAACTTTGACGCTTTCATAAAACCACCTCCAATTTATAAGGAAAACCGCAGTAGCTTACTCAAGTCGTCGGCCGAACAAGTGGGTTCAATTGCGGCCAAAACAGTATCGTCCTCATTATTACTTCTCGACGTAGCTCCGCGTCCGAAATTCCACATCACGCATGCATGTGCATGGTTTGTATCCTTTGACCTTTGCTATCGAACGATTTGTTGGTTACTTCTGTCTTCTCACATGCAAGTATTTCGTCTGCCCTACACAGCTATACTATTAAAGTCTTGACTCTTGTAGTCGTATCGACACTCAATCCTTTAATACAGAATTATTATCATTTTGGATAATTCTGGCAATATTTGCTGAGGACATTCCCTGATTATGAGGAATAGAAAGAAAATATATTACCATCTGATAAAAGTTTGCGTAGTTTTTATCTGAACTAATCCACTAAATTCTAAATAAAAATGTGTCGTGAATAAAACGGATACGCACGGCATATATTATACCATATCCACCAGTGACCACGCACTATTTCTTAACAATTATTAATAAATTGTATAATTTGCGAATATAATCAGTAATTTTAATTTGCACTTTTTTTTTCACATATGGTCGTGAAATTTTACTCATACTATTATTAATTCATTGTAACAAGTGAAAGGTGTGTGTGCAATATACTTTGGGAGAATATTAGAAGTTTACAATGTAGACGGTGATATAAATATATTGTCATCAATAACTTTAGTACACTTACAAAAATTTATCATCAACACAATAAATTTTATTTTTCGTATAGGACATTATTTCCCTGATTATGAGTAACCACCCTTGTCTAAATAGTTTATCATTGAATTTATCTAATACTAGGGAGCAATTATTTGAATTTATCAATTTTAATAGAATCGATACTCATAGTTCTCATAGATGAATTGCTCGTAAACAATTATTTGATGATTTTCTATGTCGTATTATTCACAATGCGCTGCAATATACTCCCTCCATTCATATCCAATCTTCCTGTTGACTTTTGCACGGAGTTTTAGGAAGTCTCTAATCAACCCCTTAATAACACTTACTATAGATAACCATGAGATTTAAACATAATTAAAGAGTTAAACTTCCCCTCACATTCTCTCTCCTCCCTTTCCCCAACTCTATTGCCACCCACGTCCAGCCTCTGTCCCCACCGCACCCCCACACCCACCACCACTACCACTACCGCGACGACCACCGGAGCGATCGACAGGAGCCGGCGGTCACAGCCCACTACCCCAACATCAACGCCTCCCTTGCAGTCTCATTCCCTTCCTCACTCCCAACCTCTTTTTCTCTCTCCTCTTGCAAACCAACGCCGACCACCCTCCCCTTCTCCTCCGCCTCATATCGAGGTCCTACCCTCTTTCCCAGCACTCCTCCTTCCATTTTTCCTCTCTTTCGATCTAGCTCCTCTCGAATGGAGGACGGAGATTGGGTAGATCGGGAAAGAGGGATGGTGTCTAATCTGAGGGAAAGGGAGGAGTGGAGACGGTGGTGGGGTACTGGGCTGTGACCGCGGGAGTTGGTCGGCCAGGTCGGTGGTGACGACGGTGGTGATCGTCATGGCGGAAGCGGGGTGGGGCGGGGACATGGGTGGAGGATGCGGGGTGAGATCTGAATGTCTAATTATTTGTGTTAAGTAATAGGATTAGGTGTTAAATGAGGTTAGATTTTGCCAAATAAGGAAATAGGAAGATTGGATATGAATTCCTCCTAAAAGGTTACCAGGAAGATTGGATATGAATGGAGGGAGTATACAATATATACTTTCTTGGGAAACAAGTCCCGACTACCCTAAATTCCTACTTTCCATAATACAATAGGAAACTATATAAACACAAATATACAACTTTCTATCTCTCAGAAAAAAAATATACAACTTTCTAATATATTTATTGGGTCAGGTTCAGGTAGGAACCTTAGTTATATAGGAACTTTAGGAACCAATATAGACCACTAGATTAAAAAGAATCCAGCGGTCCATGAAACATGTTCATTAATACAAGAATTTAACAAAAAAAAAATCAACACTCTATACTCTCTCTCCTTCCACACCCAACCGGACCACCACTGCCCCCCATGCCGCAGGACCCGCCATTCCCCACCACACCATATCATCCGCCTCCTGACGGCCACTACGGCCACAACTCTCATGCAAGCTTCCCCTCCCCTCCACCTCTATTTTCACAACCACCCGTGTAAGCTATCCCTGCCCTCCCCTCCACCTCCACACATCGCCGGCGAAAAATTGTCGATCGAAAGGTGATGAACATCGAATAGGAATCTGATGAACACGCAATCCAAACATAATGAACATACAATCATCTTGGATGAACATCTATTTCAAAGTTGATAAATATTCAATTTTGATGTCCTTTTTTCAAAAAAAAAAAAAAAAAAAAAAAACTTTGATATTCATGAACATTCATCTTTTTTTTTTTTTTTAAATCACATGAACATTCATCTTTGATGACTTACAATGGCATGTTCATCAAAATCACACACATGTTCATCAAATTAAAATTGCATGTTCATAAGAAAAAATGCATATTCATCGAATTGAAATGCCATACTCAAGGATTGAGATCCCCTGGAGTTGAAAAATAACTCTATATGGTAGAGTTTACTCAAAATGGAAATTTAACTCTACCATATAGATTTATTCATTTCTTTCAAAAATACATTTTCATTTATGTTTTCCACTTATAGTAAACTCTATCAACTCCAGAGGATCTGAATCTCATACTCAATCATCAATTTCATAATAAATGTTCATCAATTTTGTGCTAAATGTTCATCAATTTAGACCATAAGTTCATCAATTTTTACAATACGTTCATTCTATACATATTTAATATTCAACCAATTTAATTCATTGAAAGTGTATCAAATCAATTTAATTCAAATCCATTCAACCTCCATGCTCGATTAAAACAATCAAATTACATGCTGCATAGACGGTCGTCCGACGGCGTTAATATCAATGTAGGGACGCGTGGTCGACGACGATAATTTCGAAGACGGAGATGGGATGTAAAATGGAAGGGAGGGAACAAACGGCGGTGGAAATGAATAGCGGCAGACGGCGTCGCCGGCGAGCATCAAGTGAGGAGGTGTTTTCGCCTGCGTATATGTGGTGGTACGTGGGAAGGCCGACGACGGCACCGGTGACTGGGTAGAGGAGGAGAGAGAAGGGGTGGGGAAAGGGGGATCGTGAAGTGAGAGAAGTTGTTTTGGGTTTCTTTTTGTTTTTTTTTTTGTTTTTTTAATAACATTTATTTGGACCTTTAGATCTGGATGGATGGAGGGTTTAGATTGGTTCCTAAAGTTCCTATATACATAGAGTTCCTACCAGAACCTAAATCTATATTTATTAAGGAGTATGTGTTTTTGTAAAGATTTATAAAATTCTAGCACCTAACTAGTTGGTCGCAAATTATACCATGCTCCTTGGAGCATGGTGATCCTCCTCACATTAATAAAGGAGTGGGGACCATACTTAAAATGATTTTTCATTTTTTAATATATGGTCCTCACTCATCTATTGTGAGGAGGACTACCATGCTCCTTGTGCTCTTTCGAGCACGGTATAAGCATTGGATGGGGTACAAGGAATATGACATGAGTAAGATAGGTAATTCGCACAGGAGTATCTTAGATAATAAACTCTCTTGCGAGTTTCGGGTAGGTTTACATATACTCGTAGATAATTGATTAAAAAAAACAGTTATTGGTCAGACTATCACATAAACATGTACATATATCACATACTCCCTCCATAAATAAAGCAAAATTTAGGAGTCTATGTGTAAGCAAAATACGTAAGTCGCTCTCACTTATCGAGACGGTTGTTTGACTCTCAATTTAACGAAAAAGTACTTGGAAAAAAATTATGAAACTTGTACAACTAGATTCGTAACGATATATAAATCCTTTCAGAAAAGTATACTTTCATAATTTCATGTGTATATATTAAGAGATATTGAGCTTTGAACTGAATACCTCGATATGTGAGAACGACTTAAATTTATTTATGGAGGTAGTAAACAATAAATTATTAAGAGAACGAGTTTTATGACACTTTGTGTACTACTAAAATGTACATATATCCAAATAAATCCTTAGTGCGTGATTGTTAGAAGTCTAATCTCTAAGCATTGATATGGAGATTACGCAATTTAGAATAAATTCTCCTCGCTCTCTGCATACCGCAATGGATTCAGATCCCCTGGAGTTATTTTTCCCTGAAGTTGGTAGAGTTTACTATAAATGGAAAATATAAATGAAAGTGTATTTTTAAACACAATGAATAAATCTATATGGTAGAGTTAATTTTCTATTTTGAGTAAACTCTACCATGTAGAGTTATTTTTCAACTCCAGGGGATCTCAATCCATACAGCAATACATCATAGTCAATCTTATTATTCGGTTAACAGTTACCTAATAGTTGGGGATTATTACAAGGTTTGATGTATGATTTTCACTTTTCAGTAGGATTACTACTATCGATAATAGACTATCTAATTGGACGAAATATGTGTACTTATACCAAAATGATGATCATTATTATATATCTTCTCTCTCACGCAAATTATGGTTTTAGTTATATGCGCTAATAGAATTTCAGGTCTTTGTTCTAGATCAAACTAAAACCAAAACTAACCTAACGTACTAAACTAAAGTTAGACTAAATAAGTATAAATAAACTGAATTTACGACTATCATATAGAAGTACTATAATTAGCTTATACTATTTCTGTGGGTGGCATAATTTCTCCTAATAATATTGTTACTATATAATCATGTGTTGTATTAAATTGACCAAAAAATTGAGTAGCCAACAACAACAACCAAGCCTTATTCCCAAAATGATTTGGCGTCGGCTAACATGAATCGTCATCTAGTAACCGTCTTGTGTACGCCATAAAATTTCAAAAACGCTGTAAACTATTTAAGAATATAGAAATACTTTCAAAAGAAGTTTTATAAAGTCATCAAAATAAATAAAAAAAAGTTTGAAAAATATTGAAAAAAACATATGAACTTTGAACACAAGGTAAAAAAAGTTTTGGGAGAAGAGTTAGCTAGGAAAACCAAACAAAGAAACCAAAAGGAGTCAAATTAAGTTCTCCTCATGGATAGAGTCTCTCCACACCGCTCTATCCAACATCATACTCTCTTCAAGCCTTAGGAAGCTCATATCACTTCTAATCACCATCATCCAAGTTATCTTGGATCTTCCCCGTCCCCTACTAATATTATCACTTCCCCACCTACCCTTCTACTCTTCTAAGTTCTAACCAGCGCGTCACTAAGCCTCCTTCTTCTCACATGGCCATACCAGCTCAGTCGGTTCTTCATCATCTTGTCCCCGATGAATGCAACCCCTACTTTCTCTCTAATAACGTCATTTCTTAACCAATCATGTGTTGTATCAAATTGACCAAAAATTGGACCTCTCTCACCCGACTACTAATTTGTCAAAGTTGATGAAACTCGTATTAGGGGTATGTGATACCCCAAAAATATGGAGCCACCACTTAGACATTATGTATCGATACTGTGTACTATACGTATTTATGGCTAAAAAGTATGGTTGGCATTTCTGCCATTTTCGATGCTTATCAATACATACCTTTTTGGGCACTTGCATCAAAGTCGGATTCTTAGCTCCTTTATTTATAATTCCTCCACACTGTTATCTTTCCACTTGCTTGCTTCTAGTCTCTATATTTTATTTTTTTTGTTACAACTAGTCTCTATATACATACATATATATACGTAGCTTTGCTACCAATCAAACCAACTTCTTCATCACTCATTTTCATTATTTCTCTCTCTCTGCTTTCGATCTTCCACAAAAACTTCACTTATATATTGTTATACATACACTTAATTTTTAATAAGTCATTTGATTATAAGACTCTATATATCAACAATGTCTTGCTTCAACATCCTTATTCCAAAGGTAATAATGAACGATCTCGCATGTTTTAAGCTCATGCATGCTCTATACCATTTCATTTACTCGTCAAAAATCTTAGTTTATTACACGTCAAAACTCTGCATACATTAAGTATATATGTATGATGATATCGTCTACTTATAGTCTTTATAAAACCCGTCTTAAAAGTTTAGACGCTCTCTTTACTGTAGAAGCACAAAGCAAAGGTTTACTTATGTTAATATTGACGACCACTTAAGTACAAACACTTAGTCACAATACTAATATCCCAAGTTGAAGTTACGTGTCTGATAAACATTTTGATTTGTAGTGTGCTTCCCATCAGGAAAAGACGAAAGACAACGAAGCTGAAGAAACAGAATGTACCCTTGATGGAACCGTGGATCGACATGGTAAACCAGCCGTACGTGCTCAAATTGGAAGATGGAAGCCAGCAACACTTTTATTAGGTAACTAATTATTATGCATGTCTACTTTCACCATAGTCTAATTCTACCAAAAACATCGAGTTCGTTTTCGGTTAACGTCATTTTTACTGGAATTGGAGATTAATGTTCGAAAAGAAATGAAGTAAGGAATGATTTTTATTTATAAAGTTCAAATCCGCTATTTGGTTTTATTTTTTAGCTGATTTCAAAAGTAGCCTGTAATGCTTATAATATATTGTTTTGGTAGAACAGTTGCATTGCCTAACTTTTTTGCTATTTTTCACACTTATCCACGTAAAATCACTAACTTTGAGTTAGGTCTATCATCTATGACTTATTTAACAAATCTTTTGTATTAACCGCAAATTGGGTACGTTTCCGATCAACATGTTAGATTACCGTCCAAAATATTTGTATTCTAAATGTTTGAAGTGGATAACAATAAATGTAACATTATTCCTTTTATTCGATTGATTGCAGTGAATCAAGGACTAGCTACATTGGCATTCTTTGGGATAGGAGTGAACTTGGTTTTGTTTATGACAAGAGTGTTGGGTCAAAGCAATGTCGATGCAGCAAACAATGTGAGCAAATGGACAGGAACTGTGTACCTATTCTCCCTTCTTGGAGCATTTCTTAGTGATTCTTATTGGGGAAGATACACCACTTGCGCCATTTTCCAAGCCATATTTGTCCTTGTAAGTGAACTCATTTACTCCACTTCTACAATCTACATCTTGCTACACGTCGTCTAATCATTTAATGTATAAGTTGTAGACGGTGTCTAATATCGACTTCATTTTGCTATGTCATTTAGACGATTTTACGAGTGTTAATATGTTTTATATTCCACGTATATTAGTAAGATTATATATTATATATTGTGCACGTACTCATTACTTATTTGATAATCATAATGCAGCAATTTCACGTCACATTTCTACATTAATTATTCTTTTATAATTGAACTTTGACAAAAGTAACTTATTTGTCTTTGTTAATTTGATTTATGACAGGGCTTGGGATTACTTTCTTTATTATCATACTTATTCTTGCTCAAACCTAGAGGGTGTGGTGACGAACAAACTCCATGTGATTCAAAGTTCAGCTTCCATACAGCATTGTTCTACATGCCAATATATATGGTCGCCCTTGGAATAGGAGGATACCAACCAAATATTGCAATATTTGGGGCAGACCAATTTGATGAGCAAGATCCTAAAGAAAGAAAATCAAAAGACTCTTACTTTAGTTATTATGTCTTAGCCCTCAACCTTGGGTCTCTCTTCTCCAAGACAATCATAGGGTACTTTGAAGATAGAGGCAAATGGACAATAGGGTTTTGGGCATCAACGGCTTCCGCTTTCATGGGTTTTGTTTTATTTCTTATCGGTACACCTCATTATCAACACTTCAAACCCAAAGGAAATCCTTTCTCGCGATTTTTCAAAGTATTTGTCGCTGCCATGTCTAAACAAAATGCTCGTATTGTTCCTCGAGAAGGAGAAGGATTCTATGAATTGGACTCTACGGCGTATTCAAACAATGGTTGTCAAAAGATCGTACACACCCAAGGATTCACGTAAGTATATTCCCATTCATTATTTGTTTATCGTGTTAATTATTAGTTTTATATTATCATTACTGTGAGACGGTGATATCAAAGTTGAAAATCTCGGTCTTTTTTTACATTGACGTTGACATCATTTTTCTTCATCATCGAATAGGTTTTTGGATAGAGCTGCTATTGTCACCTCATTGGATGACAAGAATCTTCATGAACAAGGAAAATTATGCACCATCACGCAAGTAGAAGAAGTGAAATGCATATTAAGGCTTTTTCCAATTTGGCTATGCACCATCTTCTACTCCGTAGTATTCGCTCAAATGTCGTCTCTCTTTATAGTGCAAGGTGCTGCAATGAACAAAAGAATGAGACATTTCCACATCTCACCAGCAAGCTTGTCCACATTTAACATACTAAGTGTTGCGGCATTCATCTTCATATACCGCCACGTGTTAAACCCTCTTGTGACTCGACTGAGGAAGAAAGGTCTCACTGAGCTTGAGAGGATGGGAATCGGCCTTGTGATTGCATTTCTGGCAATGATCGCTGCTGGAGTTGTGGAGATCTATAGATTGAAATACGCAACAAAGGATTGTAAGAACTGTGCAAACCCTAGCTCCCTTAGCATCTTTTGGCAAATACCACAATACATGCTTATTGGAGCATCGGAGGTTTTCATGGGTATCGCGCGTTTAGAGTTCTTCTACGGACAAGCACCAAAAGGGTTGAAATGCTTCGGAAACGCTCTTTGTTTGACATCGGTGGCACTAGGAAATTATTTGAGCAGCATAATTGCAACCATAGTTATCAAGATATCTACTACAAACGGTAAGCTTGGATGGATACCGGAGCAAGGGTCACCTAGATAGGTTTTATTTCTTATTGGCAGCGCTTCTCGCACTCGATTTTGTGGTTTATCTCTTCATAGCTAGCTCTTACAAGTATGTTCAAGCGGAGGTAGTTAACCAACAAATAATTGAGTGTAATCATAATCAAGAAAATCTTGAGGTGTAAGTGAAATAGTTTTAGAGTGTACATATAGAGAGAAGAAAGTAGTCTTGCAAATGAATGAGGTAGATATATAGTACTGTATGTAATAGTATGCCAATTGTAATTAAGAAAAATGTAGAAGGAAATAACAAATTATCGAGGCATTTTTCTAACCAAGCTTGTCCATACATAGTATACTTTAGCTTACTACGGAGTACTTGGTTTTTGTATGGCTTAATATTCGATTAAATATTGGATAGTACAGTACATCTTTGCAAATGAAGTTTCTTCATAGTTTTCCTTGTATATATATAAAATAGGCAAATTTAATGAAAATAACCTAAGGTAAGAATTTAATAAGTACGCAAGTGTACAAAAGTTAGTCGGCCCTTTGATGTGAGGGTTGTCGTCAAGTCCTATCAAATTACCACTAAAAACTGCCTCATAGATAGGATAAGTGGGTATAGAATCACGAGAAATAGGGGATGGAATTTACTAAAGGTCTACAGTGTAGACACAAAAATTATGTCTACAATGTAAAATTAAGTCAATAGTAGTAAAATTGAGTTTGGAGTAGTAAAATTAATTTGTGATGAAAAAGTCATGCTGTAAAATTATTTGTGTCAGTAGTAAAATTTTGCTAGTGCAGTAAAATTAATGCTGATTTTTCAAGTGTCTACACTGTAGACATCTAGCATTGTCCATAGGGGATAGCCTAATATGCAATTCTAGTGAGGAAAATAAATAAATATAAGAACTAAAACAATTAAAAAGGGGGGGGGGGGTTTGGCATGATAATTAATGAAAAGTGAAATATTGAAATAAGTGAGTTGAAAACAATGATAATAAAGACGACTCACGGTGTTATCTCATGACCAATTATGCAATGTAATTCAATCAATTCCCTAATTATGCCATTCATGCCTAATCTAGACTATTAGTCAATTAATCCGCTTATGTGGGGAATTTGAGCAACCGTTACCAAATTCTCCTCCTGTAATACTAATTTGTCTAGTAACCACTTAAACAAATCACAATCAAAGGCAAATAAGCACAAGGATCGATATAGAAAATGAACCAACCCAAATTAGTATCTACTTAGCCGCAACCGCGACACTAATCAAATTCAATCTATAATTTGTTGCTTAATTAATTCCACAATCACTAATTAACCGCAACCGCGATATTAATCATAGAAAGTTGCTTCATTTTCGTTGATTTTGTGGAACTTTCACTCTTCTAGCTAATAATCAAATACCATCAATTATCAACCAAACATATGAATCACCCAAGTCTAATCTAGTAGCTAATTAGAATAAACAACGATAAATCATACATTTAAGAACACGGAATTAGTTATTATGAAATTAAAGGCACAATTAAGGGAAAATAAACTCTTACACCAGCATAAAAGGATGATTGATTACACCATGAGTCTTTGAAGGGAACTATCCTATCATGCTAATTACTACACTAATTATTGCAATGAAACTCATAACTATTTCGCTAATATTTGAAAAATAAAACTCTAGAATTATCTCTCCAAATTATAAGAAATGATACATGATAAATTAGGGCTTCTAAAACCCCTTATTATAGTCAAGAAACAAATTAAAGCACTACAAGATAAAAACAAAACTGCACAAGAAATCCGGATAAAGACGTAGAATACTCTAGGAAAAAACCATAATCTCGAGTCGAGATACAGGTATCTCGAGTCGTGATTAGCAATATTCTCGACTCGAGATGTGTTTGTCAACACATCTCGAGTCGGGAGAGTTGTTCCTCAAAATCTACTCCTGACGACGTTTCTCGAGTCGAGTAGAAGTTGTCTCGAGTCGAGATGAACTTCTTCGACTCAAAGGTGAACATCCTCGAGTCGAGGGCTGACTCGAGGGACTGTGTGCGGGATAATCTTCGAACGGGCATAACTTTCATCTCTGAACTTCATTTTGAGCTCATAATCAGTGGCGTGGGGGGCCTGAGCGAGTTGGGCCCAGTCCCAAGGCCTTATTTTATTAAGTCCAAATATGTACAATTTCTACCTCTACATAAGTCAACTAAAGTTGTCACGGTGGTATACTTTGTAAAAGTGAGATTTGTAGGAGTGTGCAGGGGTTCGACTCCCACTATGTCCAAATTCTGCTTTTCTTTTTAAGTTTATTCGTTTGGAGTAGGTTTTGTAGGGAAATTTCTCACTTTTCTTTTATCCATTATTTTTTTTCCATAAGTCTTAGTTTTTATAGGTTTTTTTTCACTATTTCGATTGATTTTCACTATTTAGCTATGTTACCAATTTTTAAGGGCCCCGACATTGGAGTTTCGTCCATGTTACCGATTTATAGGGGCCCCAACCTTTGAGATTCCTCCAAGGCTCCCATTTTCTCCCACACGGCCCTGCTCATAATATATCATCGAAAAGCTAAGATTATGAAATTTTCTCTCCAATTGAAATTTCAGCAAAATATCTTCTGGTTAGAAAGTTACGATCATGTGAAGTCGGAGGTGGTGGTGTGTGGTTCTTGGAGTGTGGTCAAGCTGTCTTCTCCTTGAATCTCGCTCCAAATCGTAGCTTGATCTTCTAATCCCATCAAAGCCTCACCAAAAGGGTCTAAGGATACCAAAAGCTTGTAAAACCAATGATTAAGGTTCAATTCATCCCAAATAATATGGTCCACAAGTCAAGACAAAACTATGCTCAAAGAATCCCTAAAGCGCCTAAACCATATGAATTATTAACACACCACTATCACACCACATCAGTATATTTCCAATAACTCTAGATACGGAATGGCTTGGGCTAGCACCCTTGTCCATGCTAGGGACCTCAAGGAAGCCCTCTAAATAATCAGTGATTAAAGAAGTAAGCTAAGAGAACATAATGTTTGGGCTCGACTAACCTCTACATGACTCTTGATATTTTCATGCCAGTATTCTGCGATGCTCTGTTTATGAACTGGGCTCCTGCCCAGCTACTTTCGTGTCTTTGTTAACTTGTTTGGTTATTTGTAGCTTGTTCTACTCGATTTCTTTTGCATTGCCTTAGACTTCTAGCGCTTAATCATCTTGTATTACATTCTGTGTCTCGAGTTGTGTCATTACCCTATTCTGAAGCTTGAGTCATTCTATTGATGGCGCAGATGTTGGCCGATTAAAGTGCATTGCATGCTTGGGACGTCTGTGCATGATGGGAACTTTAATGCAGTCGTCAAACATTTATATTTGGAACGATTTATTATTTTTTTTTATTTTTTTGGATTTGGATCTTTGTAAGCTCGACTAAAGTCTTCCGCTGTAATTTGTTTCCTTTGGATTATTGTTTACTCGTGGAGTTTATTTGAATTTAGCATTGCCGTGAATTCGTTGTCAATAGCGGCATAACAATCCTTTATTTTTGTACTTTATTTAGCGAAAATTTAGGGTTCTTACAGTCCACTTCCTGGAATTCTAAGATGTTAAAGCTTCATCTCCTAGTAGTTCCACTGCAAAATTTCAAGTATTTTGAGAAATACGATGTTTCAAAGTTTATCCTTGCGTAAATCAGCTCAAAAACATATGTTTGCTATCTCTTGTGATAATTTGTCATTCTGGTGATAGTATGCAGTAACATGCTTTGACTCACCATCATCAGAATATTTTCAAAACTGAAGATATTAAGAATCACAACCGTACTATTAAAGTATTTATTCATCTTTGAATTCTTCCTCTGCTACTTTAGAAGAACTTATTTGTATTGTAGAGCTTAGAATTTAATCCTTGCAAGTTTGAAATCAATCAATAATAAAGAATAATTTCAGAATCTAAACACATATTTAAAAGTAGATGAATTATCCAAACGTAGATTTGAAAAATTTATTAAATTACAATAAATAAATAACTAGAAAAAATTATTTCATACAAATAAAGGCCTAAGGAAATAATTAACTTGATCAAATTGATCAATTTTCTGAATTCTTAAATGACTAGTATGTGTATTTGAATAAGAAACTCAATGATAATCATATTTTCCATTATGATTTGAAAATGCTAGCTTGAGATATTTGATAAGTTGTCGAATCAGAACGAAGTTTCAAGTACACGACCACGTCCATCATCACGATCACGGTTGTGGGGTGTATGGGGTGACCTTATGTCACGTAACCGCTTCTCTTTGGATAATAGTATCGCCAACCTTAAAATGTAACAATGTAACGTCAAAAGTTAGATTTCGACTCATAGAAAAATATGTATAAAAAAAAATGTAAGTCTTTTGATTTTTGAATTTGTTTTAGATCGTCTTTCGAAAATTTTCAATATTGGAAACAGAGATTAACTACAAACCTTGTGAGGATTTCCTCATTTGTGTGCTGGCTCATAGGCTCACAAACTCCAGTTGCTAAATTCACCTTAGAGACACGTTTCTTTAACAATTGCTCTCCAACCTTCACCAATCTTTCTAAGTTTTCCTCTGTAGCAACATCAACAGATGCTAAATCTCCGGTTAACGTATCATCCTGCACATATGTCCAAATTTGTTATATCGTCAAATTTCTATTCTTGGATCTTTTCCATATGTAAACCTCTACATACATTACTAAAACTATTTTTTTTCAAAAATAATGATATCATTTTTTTAATATTAATAGACAATAATGTTATTTCAATCATATATTCTAAATGTTTTTTTTTTTTTTTGGAAAATTGGCAAAAAAAACCACCTTTAAGTTTCATAAGTTTGGAAACAAACACCTTTTAAAATTATTTTTGCAATGAACCACCTTATAAAATTGATAAGCCTTGGTAAGACACCTACTATCCTTTGGCCTCCACCAAACCACCCTTGACTACCATTGACCACCCCTCGCCTGCCTTATACCACCACCAGCCACCCTCGAATATCGGAAAAAATAAAAATTGTTTTTCTTAATGTATAAAATTAATTAATATATTCAATAGACTATGTCCATCTTCATCTAACCCCACTAAATATCTTATTTAGTATGCTAATTACACTAGAAAAAAAAAATCATTTTACCGTCTTTCATCCCGCCAAACATACTTTACCATTTGATATACTAAATTGGCGTGATAAAAGAGGGTAAAAGGGTTTTTTTTTAGTGTGATTAGCATACTAATTTGATATTTAGTGGAGGGGTTTAAGATGGACATAGTCTATTAAGTATATTAACTAAGTTTTTGGATTAAGAATTTTTTTTTTTTCGATTTCAAGGGTCGTTGGTGGTGGTATAAGGCGGTTTTAGGCGGCGAGGGGTGGTCAAGGGTGGTTTGGTAGAGGTCAAAGGATAGTAGGTGGTCTTAACAAGGCTTATTGATTTTATAAGGTGGTTTCTCGCAAAGATAATTTCAAAAGGTGGTTGTTTACAAAATTGTGAAACTTAAAGGTGGTTTTTTGCCAAATTTCCTTTTCTTTTTTTTTTGAAAGAACGGTTGATTGGAGTAATATACTAATATCTAATGACGACGACGACATTACGGCCTCCGATCACAGTTACATGTGATAAATTGTTCTTTTCTTTTACACATCAAGACGATATAATTATATTTAATCCCGATATTACAAGTTTTAATATACGGAGTACGTGCGTGTTATAAAAAGTAATTGAGTCTTGTTACTTAATTATAGGCGTATATATATCTTTGAAAATGCTTAAAAAAAGGAGGAACATAGGAAATTTGCATGCCTGGATTCTGATGTAATTTTCTTCACAATGAAGAGCTTTAAAAACTGTTGAGAGATGAAAATCAACCATATCAGCACTAGCTTGCGAGAACACATCGATAAGAGGAGTAGGGCCACCACTCGTAAGCCATCCTAATATCCCCCATTTAGCTGCTGTTTCCGCATTATATTTGTCTTCACATTTTGTGGTTCCAGTCCCCAGTGACAAGACCAAATAACGATGATAATCTGATGGTTTTATAGGGTAAAAATCAGGGCTTCCGCTGTATATTTCATTTGAAACTTCGTTTATTGCTGCCAAAGCCTACAAATTATAGCAAATACTTTAATTTGTCGAATTAGAATATATTAAAAACTAAAAACGATGGTGATATCGAAAGAAAAAATTACCGGATTATTTGCTGCTACACCACCATCGACTAGGTGAAATTCACGCACTTCTCCGTTGTGGCCATCTGTATTGAAATGATGAGCAGGAAGGTACGTCGGAGCAGCTGACGTACCAATGCATATGTCGGATAGTAAGGCATCTAAGCTTGGAGTTCGTTTTACCTTAGCAAGTTAATTCGATAAGTTAATTGAATAGCCAAAAATAAGAATACAGTTTACGTCAAAAGAAAAAAAAAATACGAGTAATATAGTTTTCATGCAAAATCTCAGCATTAAAAAAAATGAATCTGTATATATGAAGGAAGGCTTAAAGGACAACATATGTCTTTGATCGACCAAAGAAAGTAACAAAGAAATAGTCTTCTTTAAACAACCGTGATTTTTACAAAGCTTATTGATTGCTAGAGGTCTACATCAGTGTAGACACAGTTAATTTGTGTATAATTTAAAATTGAGTTGCTCGTAGTAAAATTGAGATTGGAGTAATAAAATTAAATTGTAATGAAAATTTCAGGTAGTAAAATTATTCGTGTTCACAATAAAATTAATTGTGCGAGTAATATAATTTTGATAGTGTAGTAAAATTATTGCTGATCAATTCAAGTGTCTACATTGTAGACCTCTACCATTGTCTTTTTTGCAAATGATGACAATTATGTATGATTTCTAGTTAATGGCAAGGTTATTTATGAACTTTATGAAGTGAAAGCTAAAAGGTCCAATAATTTAGACTAAAACATCTTCGTCGATCGTTGTGTATTTCAAATGGAAAACATATATGACTCACAAGTAATTGCATGATTAGTTGTGAGTTATCTATGTTAAGAGCGAGTTCATTTTGTAGAGTTATTTACCCTTTCGTTTTAGAGCGAATTCCGTAATACTAAAGCGCTAAACAATTTGATTTTGTGATTTCATGAAAGAGATCGAGACAAAGGCTTCCTTAGCAGTTAGCACAGCATCACATAGACGAAATGACACTAACCTCGTAGCTAGAGAAGATGGTTGGCTGCATACGCTTGATATCAAATGTTGGCACCACAATATTAGTCAATGTTTGATGTAACCTTGTATCTCCTAGTTTGTCTTTTGCAAGTTGATGTAAATATTTTCCATCATATTTGGGTCCTTCAAGAGACTTCATTATCTTCGTCCCATGACCAAATAACGAGCTGAATACCATATATATTCACAATATATATTAGTATTTACCTACTACACTTACCTCTAATTAATTTTACTACGAAGTAGACTCCTAGCACAGAGGCACAGTAGTGTTCGGTCTAACGACTCTCTCTTTCATCGTGTAAATCCAAAATAGTTAAATGATCAAAAGATATAGATTAATTTTCATTAAAAAAAAAAGATATTACTCGTATTGATTAACAATATTCCAACTGAAAATTAATAATATACCTTGCTTGGGGGAATATTTTGGGGCAGTGGTCTAGGTAGAACTGTTTGATGTCTTTGGCAGCAAATAAAGGACGATTGTTTTCATTTGGTGCTGCAAGCATTGCCGTTACCAGGCCTCCTGTGCTTGTTCCAGCCATGACGTCGAAGTAATCTGCAAGTCTGGCATTATCACCGTCCAATTTCTAAATAAAACATCACATTAAAATTGCGTATATATAATTAGCACTACGGTGCATAAATTGATGATATTGACTTAATGGACTGGTTTTACTTCGATACATTCGATGGGATAAAACACAAAATGATAGACAATCATTTTAAAATAGCTTATTTGACTTGATTGTTTGACCAAATAAGCTGGTTTGGGTAGCACTACTAACTGATTATTTAAGCTGGATTAGATGATGAGTTATCGTACGACGTAGCTTAACTCATGTGTAAGAGCGGGGAATGGTAAGGGGATCCCTCCTAGCTAACATAGTAACATTATGGATTACAAGTGGTTGAAGTTGTGACTTGGAAAATATATGTAGATTATTTTTTGATGTACATGCATGAGCTATTAGTATTATTTCGTACCTGAAGTTCAGATTCTAAGAAACAAAGAATTGTTCCAGGAATAACACCTCGAATACCACCCCCATCAATGCTAAGAACAGTGATTAAATTACCATAAGTTGGGGCCTGGAGAAGTGAACCTGTTCTCTCCATGTCTAATTAACAAACAAATATCTTGAAAAAAATACAGTAATAATAACAATATTTTTTTGACGGGACGACAATAATAACAATACTTTTTTTTTAAAACGAATAATAACAATATTATTAAGTGTGCCTTAAGAATATGAACTGAAGAATATTTATGTACGAGTATATATCAAGTATATTATGTTGAGTTTGATATACTAAATGTGCATGGCAAGCATGGGTTTATATAATACTTTGTACGTTAATTCTTATTGGATGGCAAACTTCAAGCTGCCATAGAACTTTTACCGTAGGATTCATATAGCGTAGAATGAGTCATAAATTTGAAATTTCTAGCTGAAACATACACTAATTATTAATTAATTGATTAGTTCATTCTACAAAATACTAATCAACTCTAAATTATTAAACTCCTATGTTGGCCATATCCCATATGCGTGAGTATGACTACTTGTCAAAGTGAAGATGACATTGGATTTCCACTTCAAAGATTATTAAGAGACTATGAAGACTAGTAGTTGATAGCAACGTCAACTTGTTACATGTCTGCTATGAAGACCTGTACACAATTTTCCCTTGACACGGAAAATATAAAAGAACTAGAAAATCTTTAACATATACTAGTAAGTGTATAAAATTATTGTTTGACATCGCCATGGATTGGAACGGAGTGTGTCATATACGGTCATGTCAAATCCCCTAAGCATTGAACCCGACCTCTGATGGGCTCTAGATTTCTGTGGAAGATTTAGCTTGACCATTCTAAAAACTTGAGCTCGAGCTAGCCTGGCCTAGAAAATACAAAACTCGGCTATGGTTCGCGCTCAACTTAAGTTCAATCATTCTTACTTTATTTCTTAGCTTAAATTCATATAATAATTATGTGAGTTTGGTAATTAATTGGTTTGTGGTATCATTATTGTGAACACTTTATTAGTTTATCGAATCGTGTTGTATGTAATTCCTATAACCTCCTTTTCTGAGGAAATTATATATGGTAAAATAGATAGTTTCATGCATGTTTCACTTTGGCGTCGGTTATAATTCCATTTTTCATGCTAAGCACATTGAACGTTTTGGTCACATCTCTTTGTGGTGCATCTGCGCTATTATAAGATCGAGTACTCCGTATAAGCTTTCTTTTACTGCTTACGTATAATACGGAGTAACAAGGTTGAAGAATAAAGTCGAATTTTGAAGTTTCTATGTTGTCCCGAGACTCTAGTGAAAACTTTGATCTTCCACTAAATCTAGATTGATTGAGTCACATACAGACCAAGTCAATTTCTATTTTCTAAAATCATAGGAACTTCGGAAGCAGTTCATTTTACGAAAAGTCATATAGCATATATATATGGAGATGCTTTTGGTTGGGCCTAACTGTTACCATTCTACTGTGCTGCACGACACGAAGAGCTCTGTCAAAATGGACAACTTTGACGTGAATATTTTAGCAGCAAACTAGGGCCTATCACAGGCCATATATCACTTTCATCATTCATGTATGACTAGTATGACTTCCAACTGAATACTCCCTCCAATTCATTCATTTCTTTACGTTGGCTCGGGTTTTGTGAGGGGAAACCAGGGCCAACGTAAAGAAATGAATGAAATGTAGGGAGTATTTTTTCTGCAGATCGATTGTTGTTTCCTTAATGATTTTTCACATTTTTTCACATTTACCTTACAAAAACCGGATAGTTGCATAGTTGCATTTTCTGTCACGACTATCGTTTTTTCCTTTAGTAGAATAGTGACGGAAACAATTAATGCGCACGTGACAGGTCTTAGACCAGTTGAACACTTCGATGTATGGCCAATAACTCTACCTTGATGAACAACAACTTAATAAATCAAGTTAACTATATATAATGATTAGCAGATGAAACCAAAGTGTATATAATTAAGATGTCTTTGAGGATTAATCATGTTATAAAATTAATTACCAATCAATATAATACGATAAATCGGATATAAAGAATCGGATATAAGTTTAATCTTCCGGAAATAATCACAAGTTTTGAATTATTTACCCAACAATGATCTACATTCTGAGGCCAAGCATGCAAAACATACAGAGGAGGATAAAAAAGTTGACTAGTTGTGGAGAACAATTTGAATAGATGTCGTAATTATATTTACGAGTTGATTAATTAAGCAATGAAGTGATCGACAAATTACATTGTAATTGATTTAATAATCTATAGAATTCATTATCAAACTACTCCCTCCGTCCCCCTTTAAACACCCCACTTTCCTATTCGGGATGTCTTTCTTTAAACACCCCATTTCCAAACTTTCTAAATGAGGTGTTTAAAGGGGGACGGAAGGAGTATTTAATAACTTGATCGAATGATACACACACTCCTTTGATCCTTTGAGGACTTAATTTGTCTTTTTCTGCAATCCTCTTGTCTTTGTGTCACTGCCAATATGTTTGAAGTCTGAACATGTTGCAGGCTGCAAGCCAATGGCAGGCATATGGTGGGCTGCATTGTTGCTTTTGGGCCTAGATAGAAATTGGGCTGATTAAGAGAAGAAGATTGACCGCTGGCGCGAACTTAAGTTTAGAAGTTTAGAACCCAATTTGCTCAAAACTAGTTTAAGAATTTTTGTACTCGTGCTACACACTTAATTTGTTTGTTTAATTCTATGATATGATATTAAGTTACAATTCAATGCTAACATTTCCAATTATTTACATTATGAATACTCCGAATGCTTATACTCCGTAGATGATATATTGTGATTGTCAATTTATCATGTGCATCATAATGTTAGATATTCTCTCCTTACCTTTTCAACAATTTTAGTGATAGATTCATCATCAATTGTGAACTCCGCCTGTGAGTGTTTTTTTTAGCATTCACTGCCGGTCTCAAGCCCGGATAAAGGAGGAGAGTTGTGGCAGGTTTGTGGCGTCCAGCGTAAAACAAGCCACATATTATGGACATGAATCGAAATTTAAAGATTGTTCAAGTATCATATTTCTTTCGATATTTGGAATCGATTTTTCAAAAGGATGGAGAATAAGATGGAGATGTGGCGCATAGGATCAGATCAGGTTGGTTGAAGTGAAACAATGCCACAGGGCTTCTGTGTGATCGAGGAATGCCCAATAAGTTGAAAGGTATGTTTTATCGAACGACAATTAGGTCGGCACTGTTATGTGGTACGGAATGTTGAGTCGTGAAACAATGTCATATTTATAAGATGAGTGTGATGGAGATGCGCATGCTACGGTGGATGTGTGGACATACAAGATGTGATCGGTTCAAAAATGAAGTTATTAGGAAGAAAGTAGGTGTTGCGCCCATCTGGGACAAGTTGATGGAGAACCGTCTGAGATGGTATAGCCATATGAGAAGGAGGCCTAGTGACACGCCGGTTAGAGGAGTATAAGGGTTGAGAATTTATAATATTAGTAGGGGTCGGGGAATACCCAAGATGACTTGGATGAAGGTGATTAGAAGTAATATGAGCTTATTAGGGCTTGAAGAGAGTATGGTGTTAGATAGGGTGGTGCGGAGAGACTTTATCCATGCGGGGGACTTAATTTGACTCTTTTTGGTTTCTTTGTTTGGTTTTCCTAACTCTTTTCCCAAAAGTTTTCTTTACCTTAAGTTCAAAGTTCATAATTTTTTTCAATATATTCAAACCTTTTTTATTTTGATGACTTTATAAAACTTCTTTGAAAGTGTTTCAATATTCCTAAATGGTTTACAACGTTTTTGAAATTTTATGGCGTACACAAGACGGTTACTAGATGACGATTCATGCTAGCCGACCCCAAATCATTTTGGGAATAAGACTTGGTTGTTGTTGTTGTTGTTGTTGTTGATGTTGATTCATCATCAACTGTGATGTTGGCAGTTGGCGTGGTCGTTAGATTACCATATTCGTTTGGATATAGATTAATTACCCAAGTCGATAAAAATTAGGCTAGTCAAGTCATTTAATCAATCGGAGGTTGTCAGGTTAGAGACCTTGGAGTAAAGATGTGCCCAATAAGTCGGAAATGATAAGAAGGGTAGTTCCTCACATAAAATTAAAAAAAAAAAGAAATGATTCTTAAAAAAAAATGCATACAAGTATACAAATGTATGAATATATTCCTTATGTCCAAAATGTCCCGAAATTGAGAATACTGTACATATTAATCGGCAATTAAAGTTTCAACAAAGTTACATCAAAGTACCAAATATACAATTCTTATCTAACTTGCTACGGAGTATGTAACTTTTTTGGAATTTGGATTAATCAATTAATGTGCATACTCTCTTTAATAATGGTAGGAAGGGGGAGGGGGGGGGGGGGGGGGGGGGGGGGGGGGGGGGGGGGGGGGGGGGGGGGGGGGGGGGGGGGGGGGGGGGG
>JBBYHQ010000015.1:985874-1001156 GCA_038382645.1 Spergularia azorica
GCTTCTGAGGCGTTGGCAGCTGCGCCTCATGGCGCCTTGCGCCTAGGCGCGCCTCAGGCGCGCTTTTTTAAACTAAGGTTGGGAGACAGAAATCTAATCTAACTTGTTGAGTATTCCCCGAATCCCTGTAATGGTTTGGTTTTCCGTGCATATCGGCGGGATTTAACTGCTTGTCTTTGGTTTGATTTTGCAATTTAAGTTCTTGCATTTTACCAAAAAAGAAAAAAAAAGAAAAAAAAGAAAAAAAGAAAAAAGAAAACCATAGTACCATACACACATATATGTGCTGGACTGGAGAGGGGAAAAGGATATATGATTGAACGTTTTAGCCAGAACTTATATCTCATTAGTGAAGAGGACTCCTGAGCGCTCAGATAGGTTTCACTAATTATGAGCATGGAAGTATAAGGAACTTCCAGGGATCAGCTTGAGAGCTAGGTTATGTTGAGGATTAGGTTACAATCGAAGTGTTTTCTTAAGACGTAGTTGTACTTCTCTCTGTGGTTCTCGATGATTAATGGGATATATATGTTCACCATCAATCTCAGCTGATGAACTTTTCACTAATTAGGCTGCAGAGAAAGTTTTATTCCCCATGCATCATATCAAAAAATTTATTGATGAGGTTGTATTACATTTACTTCTATTGTTCATGTATTGGGCATTACTAAGAACTCTTTCCATAAGTGAGACTAGGGACATTGAGATTCCAGATCGAATTTATAATCCAGTTTCATTGCGATGGAGGTCCCAAAACTGAAGTGTTCTGTTGACCCAACATATTCTGTTACCAAGTTCTGATCAATCTGTTTGTTAAGAGAATACTTTCATACACTCTTAAAAGACGTGTCGTGTACTTGAGAATTTTTCACAGGATTTCGCTTGTCTGATTTTGTTATTAATTGTTTTTCATTATGCCCGTGGTTGATGTCGATCCTCAGTATGATGTTTTATTGAAAAGTTGATAAAGTTCAGGTTGCAATTCGACGTTTTAGCAGTGTTTGACGGGTAGAGAAACTTGTGTGGAGTAACTCTTTAGCTGCAATTTATGGGGTCATTTTATAATTTGGTTGCCTCTCTATGATATCCCATATATATGTTTGCATCCAATCTACAAATGCTTCTGTATATTGCAAGTGATATGTATGTGAGATATCTCGGTTAGGGTTCATTGTTTAGGCAATTCAGATTCAGCACCTTTAGTAGGTAATTGATCAGGAGGGTGTGATGAACTCTCATAGTGTGTCAAGTTGATCAGGAGGAGAGAACGTAAAATTGACAGTACTAGAAATGTATGAAAACCCTTCCATTTGATGGCAATGAACTGTAAAATTCAACGGAACATTTGAGTGGTTTCACACTGTCAAGTTAAACTAATAGTCAATTGATGATCGATGATGATGATGATATTTTCTTTTCACTACTCTATTTATAATTCGTTAGCCAGGTTATACCCCAAATTAACTAAGGCTAAATGGGTGTAATTCCTGGTACTCGGCTTGATCATAAGAGTGGTGATTGATGGGGAGGGGGTGGGGATAGAAGTAGAAGTGTAGAACTACTGGATTGGATAGTTTGACCAAAACTTGACATTCTCTTTAGCTATATGGCTCCTTAACTTTTGAATACTCTTTTGTTTAGTTAAAAACTATTGCACGGTCCTGAGTTTTTGAAATATGCTTCAGGAAAAGGGAAACTTATAAACACTGTTACGAAAGAGTAGGAAACGGTTACATTCTTAGAGTATAGTTGGCCTTGTGGATATGGTTTGGGATGATCATCACTTAAAACTATTTTGGCCACAACTGACAGTTGTTGACGACTGTCAAGACCTGCTCTAGGCAAAGTGTTCGGTTTTTTTGTTTTTTTTTTTGTTGTTTGTCTGTTGCTTATTTCTCTTTTATCACTTCTGTTATACTTGTAACGTCGTAGATAAAAATGCATTGTTCTTATGTTCCTTACCTTGTGTTTTATAGTGACTGAAGTTCATGGGAGGACCTTCGGAGTCTGGACTCTGTTGACGTGTACTCTCTGCTTCCTGTGTGCTCGTAATCTGGACAATAAGCCTCTCTACACAGCAACATTTTTATCATTTGTCTATGCCCTTGGTCACTTTCTGACAGAATACCTTGTGTATGAGACAATGACGATACGGAATTTATCAACAGTTGGCATTTTTGCAGGTATGATTACATACAACCTTTGTGTTTCAAATTAAAAATTTTGTGCTGCAAACATTTATTCCCCTTTGCTGTTACAAATGTCACGATTTATCTCTTCTACACTAGTTGCCTCCGTCCATGCTGTGTACACATTGTCCCAAACTGTCTGATTGACAATCAACTAGTTTCAAGTTGTGATTCTACTTAGCATTTGGTACTTTTGGCCTTTCCTCCTTTGGCTTGTCATGCTGTACCATTGTTATATAGATTTAGTTGCCATCAGTTTACGTGCTATCCCCTCCCAACCCTTCCCCCCCCCCCCCCCCGGTTATGATCCATTCGACCCTTTATTATATAGATTCAGTTGCGAAAGGCTAAAAACAAAGGTCGACGTTCAATTCATTCTTTGAAGGTGTATTCACTTTCGTATGATGAGGTTTTGGGGTCAATGGCAGTATTTACCCGCAAGGTGTCAGTAGTTAAACCTGGTATTCAGTTATCTATTACTCAAACTTGGTTAAATTGTTGAATCTGGTAATTGTCATAATAGTTCCCCATTGTCTTAAATAAGTTTCCTGTTCATTTTACTTTCAAGTCTTTCAACTCTAATTGACTAATGACTAGTGATGTAAACCAAAAACAAAACACAGATACGAGCAGATATATGCTTAGAATCTGCTTCCAAAAAAATTTCATTGAAATCCACTGCATCCTGTCACTAATTAGGTTACAATTATAGAGGTTTCTTATAGCATTCAAGTTTTTAATCTGTATTGGCTGTAATCAAGATTTGGCTCAGTAACAATCCATGATCTTGTCGATTATAGACCAGTCCATGCACTTAAGTTTTCTCCTAGATGTAATTTTAAGTAATTTGTATCTCTTACTATATGATGGTTGACAAGTGAAAAAGGTACAAATACAATGCAAGTCTTTGATAAATTAATTAAATCAATAGTTATGTATGTTGATGGACATCCATGGTATCTCTGGTTGCTGCTAGCCTACCAATGTTAACTATAATCTGCGGGACTGCAATTTCATGTTCTACCAAAATCATTGTGGGCGTAAATTAGCCCGATATCAAGACTAGCTCACTAGAGTTGTTATTTTCATGTTGCATGTAGCAGTTTGCATTGATCAGCAGGCTTATGTAGTTGGTTGAACTTCTGAAGTTGCTTATTTGTTGAATGCAAGGGTTGGGTAGTCCTATGAGTGGAGTTGGAATAAAAACTTCAAAATACATATTTCCTCTCTCCCCAGGCCAAATAAATATTAGGAAAACTAGAAAAGGTGTATTTTATTTAAGTTGTGTTTTCCAAGGATTTGACAGACTAGGGAAGGTGAAACTAACTTCTGATTCTTCGGAAAACCATTATTAGATTTGAACTCATAACAAGTAACGACATAAACGAATTGAACTCATAGCAAAAATAGCAGCCGACGCTGTATAGTTGCTACATTTCTGAATCATTTAGAAACGTCTACTCAAATAAAACAAAAGTTAGGTTGCTAGTCCATTCAGGATAAAGAAAGAACAAAGATAAAAGGGAAGGAATAAGACTTCAGATGGTGATTAGTGAGGTCCTTAACAAGTATAATGAGAAGCCACTCAGAAGTACTTGATTAACCTGGACTTTGTCGTCTCTTTTAATCTTTCTAAACTATATATGTAGGGGCTTTGTTGATGGCATAGGTCTGTGTTTTCTGATGCATTGCTATTCATCAAAGTCCTGCAATATGACCGACAGCATTCCCCCTATATTCACACTCAGCTTTTTAGTCCGAAGGTTGGCCAATTACCTTGGATGGAAAACATTGTCACATATGCTGCTTTCGATTCTAGTACCATATAATGCTATTTGGTTTATGTGTTGGAAAGGGATTACTAAAGAGGCAGGCGACAAGAGACACATGGTTACTAACTTCTTAGATCATACAGTATATCTCAAGACAATTCAACTTGCTGGGGAAACGCAAGCTTTTTGACCCCCCCCCCCGACCGCCCATGCCTCCCTTCAATTTTTTTTTTCCTTTCAGTAATTTTGGAAGTTGGTTTTGTGGGTTACCTATTTCAAACCTACTAGTGAAATCGTCAATGTTACCGTCCCTTCTCCATTAACTCCTTTTAATATACTGCTTTTCTTTTTTTTAAATGACATTATTGTGAAGCAATCGATCTCAACTTGTAGGGGCGGGCAGACGAAGCCAGTGAATCATTATTTAGTTGAAACCAAAATGTATTGTAATGGCTATTGAATATGTTGGCCTTATGCCGGAGCGGTATGAAAACAAGCAGTACTATTGAGTACTAGTATGTATAGTATTTGTTCAAAAGCATATAGGATTCAGTTGTGTAGATATATGGGGATGTGGGATGCCAAGGGAGTTTAGATATAGAAATACCAAGAGGTTCAAGATAATGCAGATATATATTCCAGAGCATTACTTATGTTAGTCAAAGCTCCAAGGACCATACTTTTTTTTTATTTAAATAACTAAGCACCATACTTTACAAAGTTATAATCACTAAACAAACTATGTCTTTAATTCCCTAATTACATTCAAGTTTATTAACTTATTGCTAATGAAAGTGTTGGATCACCTCTACTTCCAAGATGTGATTTGCTACATCGATCATCCCTTCAAACTTTCACTGAATAGCTGAGGCCTATATCTATGAAAAATATCTAGTTCAGTTAGCAGCTAGCAACTAGCAACTTAGCACATTTACAGAAAGCTTTTCCTTTCGGGCTTGGGGAATTGAAGAAAATGTTTAATGGTGTTTATACTGAGTCTCTTACTTGATTCTGGGGCTGCCCTTTTTTTAACAGAAAATTGTTTAAAAAAGTAAAAAATGCGAATTTAAGGGTTTAAGGTGGCTCCACTTTCGAGTCTTGTTAGTCATCGATGATGAGCTTAGAAACACACTGACATTTCTTTGTGTCAGAACGATATTATATGCATCAACAGAACGTTAATGCCTTTATGTTCGATGCATTATCATCTCCTTCTAGACAAAAATAACAATTTTTAAACACTATTTTACTTTGACGTGCCTCTTTATCACATCTGTAATTGTGGAACTCGTTACTTCTGTCCAGGTACTTCCATTATATGGATGGCGCTGCAGTGGAACTCTCACCAAAAGACTGCCTTAAAGCAGTTATAAGTATGGTACAGGATCACAGAATGGAGTCTTCAGTCATTGGAATTAAATTAACATTGCGGCTCAATTCCAGTTGGAGCACGGGAGAACTGAAAGGTACCACCAAATTTTGATTTCTGGCTTGCGGTGGGTTCTTCAGATGTGAAAACTTTTAAGTCCCCTTTGCAGAGGATTTTGGTAAACCATTGTGAATTCTCAGTGTCCTTACATCGATTCTAGTATTTAGATTTCTGTCTTGTCCTTGATGTACATTTCTCAGCTCAGCATCATTGCTCATGAATTACTTGATGCAGTTTTCTTGGTCTTGCTTGCTAGGAATTTCCAGTATCACAGTGGACATGACTTCTTTGAAACCAATTTGTTGAAAAACTGTGTCTGTTGACATGTAACTGCAAGTCGTGAATTCAACCTTGTAATGTTGTACAACCTTTATCCCCCCTTGCTTTGCTATTTCTGTTAGAGCCGTAATATTGTACAACCTTGATCATTCAAAAAGTCTGTTTAAGCTCTCTTGATTTAGGCCTAACATAAGCAAATTATTGTTAGATTCATTGTTATGCATCATTTGCAGTGACTATATATAAAGTTGTCCTGATCGGATGATAGATGAAATGTCATTTGCATGAATTAGCCTGAACTTGAGTTTCCACAGCTTCCTGAATCTGAAGTTTAGCACTTAATACTTATACATTGTATTCAAGTTAGCCTATGCATGGTATTGGTATTTTAAATTCCCTCGACCTTTCATGGTTGATCTGGTGCTTTTGCTTCTTTTGTGCATTGTTCACATCGGACATGATGGCTTGAGTTGAGAGTTTGATCTGACTGCTATGTGTGTGCTTATGTGATGAACACGGTGGTTTTATGGGTGTTTGTCTGCTTGACACTTCTTAAGAGTGTTATTGCAGTTAGTTCGGCTTCTCTCGTGTACATCGGCATTCTCCTTTCTCATTGATGTCTGACCCTTGATCTAATTGTTGGTGGTAGTAGGAATGTAATTGCATCGAGGATCCCCTTGCGCCTTGGGTGCTTGACTATTACGTTTTTTTTTTTTTTTTTTTTGAGGTCGATTACGGCTTGTTTGGTTAGAGGGAAGTGGAGAGAAAGAGGGGGCCGCGGGGAGAGTGAGGGAGGGAGGGGTGCAATCCCAGGACCTTGGCCTGGAATCCTTGTTAATCTATGTATGGGCCTTTTGTGTGTACTGGATTGTGGGTATTGTTGGTGGTAGTGTGCCTAATAATCCTTGTATTTTTACCAAGCTAAGCATGGTCAAGTAGTAGGAACTAGGAAGGTGACCGGTAACTTTGAGGTCTCAAGTTTTACTCCATACGAGTATATCAACGGTATTTTTAGGAAGAGGATCGCCTTACCTCCCATCTCTTCCATGGATTGCGCCCTTATAATCTAACTAGCCCCATCCCGATTAGCTTGAAGCACATTGGGACTCCGCACTTGCTAACTACTCCATTTTGTTTGGTCCTTTACTTGCATTTGAATTACTCTAACAGATTGAAAAGAAATGTAAAGAATCAAAAGAAATACCGAGCGAAAGGAGAACTTTTTTCACTTTTCTTTTGGGTCGATATGTCAAGTTCGGCATTCTCCACTCCCTTCACATAAAATATCTTAAATGAAGCTTTTGTTTACGGCTTTATATCGACCCATCAAATGTTAGGACCGACACGACCTTCATTTTGTACTATCATTGTTTAAAACATGGAAGTAGTAAGTTGGTGGCCTTTGGTAGTGAGAAATTGCTTTCCCAAAGCAGAAATCTGCATCATGATAAGTTGATAACTTCCCTAGCAAAGAATTAGAAATCAATTAAGCCTCAACTTCAATATGAAGATACAATTATAATACTCCCTCCATCGTCAAAATCACATGCCAAAATAACGTAGAGGCTTTTCAGCCTTGACGCGGATTACCCTTACTGGCAAAAAGAATGTATAACCGGAGTTAATCGCGGGATACGCACGCAAACCTTTCAATACTGATTATCGAGATATTTACATGCTACATGTGTTTCCTAGTTTGTGCACATGATATCCTCGATGTCTTATTTATGTGCATTATGTTTTTCATTTTAATTTCACATTATTCTCGCCAAAAATTTAAGAATTTTTTTGTGCAATTCTTTATATAGAGTACTTATACTGACTCTTAATTCCAACATTGCCCTATGATAAAGCAAAACCTTGTAAATACAATGTATATATAATTCCGGAAACGTGCATATCGTGTCGAAAGTAGTAAGCTATCAAATTCATAGGCATTCTTCTTAGGCTATTTCGTCCTTCAAAATTAAGAATCACGACCACTTATCTAAGAGCTGCATGCAATCATTTACCACTTTACCAGTCGCACAAACAAACTTTTAATTTAAACATAAATGAAAATTTGCAAGACCGCACCTTAAAAAACCAGATTTTTGCGAGATCGCACCTTTTATGTTTAATTTTGCGAAACTGTACCTTTTAAGTCTATTTCTTTGCGAAGCTGCACATTTTCTCATTTTCGTCCAATTTTCGTCAAGTCAACATCGGAGAGTGGTCAAAAGTGGTCGGAAATGAGAAAATGTGCAGTTTCGCAAAGAAATAAACTTAAAAGGTGCAGTTTCGCAAAATTAAACTTAAAATGTGCGATTTCGCAAAAAACTGGTTTTATAAGGTGTGGTCTCGCAAATTTTCCTTTAAACAACGTAAAGTGTAAAAATCACAACAAAAACATGGCATGAGCATGCAGATGCAGTTATACAAATCCAAAAAATGTGACAGGGAAAAAGGAGAGGGAACCACCACCAGCTTAAACTAGAAGCTTTGACAAGTAAATCCAATCAAAACTTGCGTGTCTTTCCATATTCTCTCGGTGTCTCTTACGCCATCTTTTTTCCTCTTTCCCATTATTTTTTTTCTTATTCAAGTCTGCCCCTTCTTTTCTAGAAATCTTGGCAGTCTAAAGTCCATGAGTCCACCACCATATGAATTTGTACTATATTCAACTATCTGTCCCCTACAATGATTTATTGGTTTTTTTCCACATATTCCGAACAAATGTTAATAACAAAAATCTTTTATAATTATCGTCATATTTACTCTTATAAGTTTATCAGCACTAAAACGATTTAACAAAATAACAACTGAAGTGGAAGATTCCAAGTTTCAAACATGTCAAAACTTTGTTACTACTTACTAAAATTCCCATCAACGGTATATTATGTTTTCTAAGTAGTTCACTAAAGGGTCAAATCTCATATGAGTCACAGCTATATTATCCTTCTTTGGATAATGAGGTGTTAGTTTACTTGGTTGAGCTACCATCCTTGTCAAATCCTTCTAATTATAATGTGGAAGAAACAAAATCCAATCTACAACTCTTAAATAACAATGGTGATGCGCAAATGCTATAATTCTATAATCATATTTAAAGTGGCATTTTTGCATTAAAATGGGTTATCCCGATTATACTTCTTCCGCCAAGTTAACAGGTTCGAGTCACCAATTCAACTTTTCATATTAGGCTCCTTGTGACACCTTTTATTAAATTCATGTCTATTTTTTACAAACAGATATTTCCACGTTAATATGAGTTCTTTCTACACCCTCTTATTCCATAGGGCTCGAGACGTCTTGAACCACTAAACTATTAAAATAGGAAAACTTAGAAATAGCCGACCAATGTGATTCCAATAACTCACTTATAATTACTCCGTAGTACTTTGGACCATGATAGTAGGTAACTTCGTCACCCCATCCACATTGGCATTATCTTATCATAAACTCACATTATATATGAATCTATGATCATCCATTATGCATTCTTGATTAAATTTTTTATACACTTATAAAGATTTGGTCTTCCTTCTTATTTGGACCGAGTCTAAGACTAATAAAAACCCATCATTTTCTTCAGACTTTCACCATTTGCCCCTGAAAATTCAATGCTTATAAAATTTGATCATCTAACAAAATAACGACCCACCCTCTTTATAAAGTCAGAACTTTCCTTCATTTTTTATCTCTGTAGTTGAAAAAACATAACGGAAATGGCGGCTAGTAGTGTTACTGCTGTAAATGTAGAGAATGAGATGAAACTGAAAGAAGATTACTCTGGTGTTACTGTGATCAGCAGCATGCCACAGAGCAAGAAAAAGCAGAGGAAATTGAAGTTTTCGCGGCCGAAATTCGGGTGTTTTGGGTTGGATGCTGATTCACCAACTGTTGATAAGAAGAATGAAGATGGGAGTGTTGATATGGTGTCTGCTGGTACAGATGGTAATCCGAGGAGTTCGAATCCTACGCATTTGATCGTCATGGTTAATGGTATTATTGGCAGGTTGGTCCATTTCCCAATCTTGGTTTTATTATTATTATTTATTTGTTACATTTGGTAATATGAATATGATCATTGCATTTGCGGTAGATAGATGGATCATGTATGACTTTATCAGTTGAGCTAGCTGTTAACTTATGATTGTCGCGTTTTCTAAGTGTGGAGGTAGGAGGGCCACTAAGATAGCACAAGTGAGGTTCTATATCCTATAATCGATGATGAAGTGTACTATTAACTTTAACGGGTTTTGATACGATTTTACCCGATGAGCTAGCTAACATTTGCGTAACTTCAAGTGTTTAGGCTCTATAGATTTAAACTGGATCAAGCTAGACACTTTGATTGATGACACCATACATTTTTGTTTAGTGATTTAACATGCAAGGCTGTTCATAGTTCAAGAGGAGGGAACCAAAAGGTGGGGTTTGGGGTTCACTTTTTTAATAGAAATCCCTCTAAAAGTTAAATCAATTTGGTAAAAACTATGCTCAAAATTTTAGGAAATGTAGTACTTTTCTGTTATTCTAATGTTGTATATTCATGGTCCACCCGAATTGTGAAGAACGCATCTTTCATTCCGTATCCGGTTAAAATGAGCTTGTAAATCTCACTTTTAGAAAGGGTCAACTTTTAATTGAGGAAAATTGACAAATTGGCGAAATTATATTTGCTATAGGAATCTAAGATGCTTGGTTTTACCATTAAGAAAGAACAGGATTAATGGTTTTAGCAAATTAAGCGTCGTTCAATTAAAGACATTGCTACGTTGTTCGGGTCTCAATAATCAACGTAAGCTTTTGATGGAGATGGCTCTTTCAAGACTTACTAAATTATGCACATTTGAGCCTAGAGTAAATGTAGGAAGAACTAATATTATGCACATTTGCATATTTCTTAGGTATAGTGATTAACTTTGACATAGCAATGCTCGACTTTCTTTCTCCCAAACTTTTCAAGTAAAATGTTGTGCTAAACTGTGTTAGACGGACAACTTTGGTAGCGATTTTGAGTGGCTATCCTTGTTGTCTGAAACCATGTAGTTGTTGAATGGTTTTAGCCTGTTACTGTGAGGTTCTTTTGCCCTGTTTTTGATTGTATGGTTTTAATTGTCAAATAGCGCGGAAGACTGGAGATACGCAGCAAAGCAGTTTTTGAAGGTCCATCCACAAGATGTTATTGTACACTGTAAGATATGATGACTGAACTTAAGGTTGAGGCAATTCCCTGTCCAATCGCGCTTTCTTGTGTTTATCTTTAGCCATTAACATTATTGTGTGCCATTGGCATACTGCTTTTCGTGATTGGTGATGAACTTCATTTGGCCTCTTTGATCTCTAAACAATGTGTAGGTGCAATATAGTTCTTAATTTTTCACCAGACTCAGGAATGTGATTGTCACCTCCTTATTTGCTATTGTGTATTGTACAGGCAGTGAGCGGAACACTTCAACTTCAACCTTTGACGGAATTGACAAGATGGGAGAACGGCTTGCAGATGAGGTCAGTCATAGCTCTGTACGCCCGGATGGGATTTTAGCTTTATGCATGATGCTACTGTAATACATTTGGAGCTTCCTTGAATTACGACTATTATTTTAACTTTTTACATCAGATAGACCGATACCATTAAGGATAAATCGTGATAGCTCATTTTTAGGTCTTGTTCATGTTAAAGTTTGAACTAATTCTGTATACAAACTTCTTGAGGTGTAAAGAAAGGCGTCTGTTTAGTTTGCTATTACAAATTTATTGTTGGTGCAGCACATTAGTTTCTGAACTGATCTGTTAAAGACTTCTAAGAAAGGCAGTGTTGTGTTTAGCTGGAATAAAATCGGGAGCTCTTTTGATTGCAGGTGATATCAGTCATACAACGCTATCCACATCTTTGCAAGATCTCATTTGTAGGACATTCTCTAGGAGGTCTGGTTGCAAGATATGCAATTGCCCTTCTGCATGAAAGCAATTATTCCAGTAGATTAACCAAACAAAATGGAGAGAATGGGAGTGGTAGTCATGCACAAGTGTCTCAAGACCAGAAACTTTCGGGTAAAATAGCTGGTCTGGAGCCAATGAATTTCATAACATGCGCAACGCCTCACCTTGGTTCAAGGGGGCACAGTCAGGTAGACCTCTGTCCATTTTCATTGTGTTCCAGGTTCTTTTTTTAAACTAACTTAGTTTGTGAGAACACGGGCCTGCTTGTACCCACAAATTTCCCCTGCTAGGCCAGATCGTAATCATCATCCATATTACTTAGTACTGGAGCATTCTAGATGCATATGTCATTACAAAAATACCAAGAATCAGTTGTGGCATTTGTTCGTAGGGTTTACTCTTAAACTCCGTAAGAATGCTTAGTATCTACGCTAAATAGAAGACAAGCTGACATCTCTTTTAACTCAACAATAAAGCAAAACAGTGCTAAAACATTTTGACAAACAGAATTTTCCTGCTTGGTCTGTGTAGAGTGTGTTCTGTTGTATATGCTGCTGTCCAAATTGCACAATTTGATGATAATTGATTGATCGGACGTCTCCTCTACAAAGTTACGTACATAACATTACCTGAATGCTTACAGAGGCTCTGGCTTAGGTTTAATCACCTGACATTTGTTAGCATTATTTCTGGTTGAGTATTTCAATAGAACAAGATTAACATTTTGAAATTTAACGTTGCAGAAAAGGATCATTATAGCGACACCTTACCTTATAACTGATATTGCCATGACTAATAACATGGAAAATTGTTGCTTATAAAGCACAACAAGCCTAGTTTTGCCAAATGTTAAGGTCAAAATCATGGCAGAGATGTTGTCTAACTCATTATGATTTCATCATCTATCAGGTCCCTTTGTTCTGTGGCTTCCACACATTAGAAATAGTAGCACGTCAAACCGCTTGGTTTCTAGGGAGAACAGGGAGGCATCTGTTTTTGACTGACCAAGATAAAGGAAAGCTGCCTCTTCTTCTTAGAATGGTGTATGATTGTGAAGGTCTTCCGTTCATGTAAGCTCACCGTATAATTTATCTTCATCCTTAATTCATATGCTTTATTGACATGTGATGTTTTTACTGATTATTGGTCACTCTTTTGCTTCAGGTCCTCATTACAGTCCTTCAAGCGCAGAGTTGCCTATGCAAATGTGCGATTTGACCGTATCCTTATGAAATTTTGTGTTTCTTAGCCGCAGTTTTACATTCAAAGAATTGGCTATCAACCTTTCTGGTCAAAAAATCATTTAGATATGGTCTCAAACTCTACATGTTAAAACTTGTAACTGTTGAAAGTCTGAGTACAGAAAATTTCGCAAGCATTAGTAGATAATCACTCGATTCTGTTGAATTCCTTAACGGTTGCACTAGAGCTCGTTGGATGGTGTACATCCTCACTACGTCGTGAGATAGAACTCCCAAAGGTGAGGATTTACCATTTTCGACCTTCACAAGTACTGAATTAGCTTACCCTTTCGAATTCTTAACATAGCCTCTGTTTTTGCAGTGGCAACATACCCCAAGGAATGATCAATATAGGCATATCGTATATGAAGAAACAGCAGTAGTCGATGAACCTCAACAACACGACTTTACGAGACAGCCCTCATTAACTGGGAGGAGAAACATGAGAACACAAGGTATGTATGAGGCGGTCTCATTTTTGAATTAGTCTATTTTATGATATGAGATCAACTGCATTTTTTTTGTTACTTTCCAGCAATTTTGATTTTGGCATCGATTTTACAGAAATAATGGAAGCAATGATCGCACAACTAACCAAACTCAACTGGGAACGAGTCGATGTTAAATTTGGTGGCGGTAAACATAGGCTGCTTGCTCATAGTTCAATTCAGGTAATAAGCTGCTCATTATTTCATACAAGTACTTGGTTCATTCTTTTGTGTAAGGCATAGAACTATAGAAGTATAAATGTATAATCTATTCACAAATACTTGCATAATGCCATAGTCAAATGATTTTTATAACGCGTCTACTGTTACGAGAATCCCCTAGTAATCATCCGTATTAGTCCTATGATTAAGGGATTAACCCATAAGACGGTTTTGGGTGAAAATTGGCAAACATTGGTGAGTCGTGATGGTACAATATAAGGATTATAGTCAGTCACCCCATCTTAATTTTGTTACCTTATCTTGTATCAGATAGATAGAGTTTGATGTATAGATCATTTCAGTTAATAAATTTCACGGACAAAATGTTGGTTTATTAATATGGCAAATATTTCTGTTATGTTGCAGGTGCAAACTTACTGCATTCATTCATCAGGAGCTGATGTTATACGACATATGATTGACAATTTTGTTATGTAGAACTTGTAGAGCTGCCATATACACGTTAACATGCAAAAGTATAGGAGAACTGCAACGCAAAAGAGATGTGTACACTTGTATATATCCATGCGTTTATAGTCGAAATTTTGAGCAATTACTCTATTAGTCGATTGGTAGGTCTTAAAAGGAGATATGGTAATATCGCCATATTTTTACATTACTAGAAATGTAGGAGCATCTTGTATTAGTATATATATCATATATTATACGTGTACATTAGACTTATATCATCATAGTACGTAGTATTCTACGAAGTATATTTCTATTGTTGTCATTATCGATTAGAGAATATTCTCCGTCTTAAGGTCCATGGCTCCATCCTCCATGGCATTCCATTTTATGCAATGTTTATTGTATCAGAAGAGATCCTCTGTCCCATAATTTGTCTCACTCTGTGTACCAAACCAATCAGGATTTAGGAAAATATAAATATATTCCATATAAATTAATCTTTAATTATTTGTTTGGTAAATTCCTGAACTCTGATTGACTTGGTACACAAAGTGGGACAAATTATGGGACAGATGATCCTTTCTGTTATTGTATCTTTTCATGTTCTATACTCTCGAGTGTATGATATTCAGGAATGAATATTTCGGACGTTAGTAGTACTGTAGTAGCAAGTTAGCAACAGGTGTAGCATAGTATTTTCGTTTGCTTTTTCGGTAAGATACATTATACCGAATCTGGGTAGCCTGGACTTCCGATGTTAAAAGAAGAAAAAATGAAAGCCGTAGGAGTTAATGAAGCGTCTTATTCAATCAATAGCTTATAACAGGTCGTTTTTTGTCAAACCAGAGAGAATCGCATTCACGGTGATTGCGTGGAAGTGTGACTTGAATTTAATGGTGTCAATAAAGACACAAAAGCAAAGAGGAAATCTAACTACGACTTCTAAAAAGAGATTCTCATTGTTGTCACTATTACTTTGTTATTGTTGCCTTCTTCTAGGAACACCAATGCAAATACTTTAAATATCGTACCAATTTGTTTGAAGAAAATGACCGAAGCGTAATGAAAAAGGAGGTCAATTTTAAGAGCTCGTTTGTTTCAATATCGAGTTTTTATAATGTTCAGTTTCGCATTGTTCATATATATTAATGATAGATTGACATGCACGAGAGTTATGTGTCATTTCATATTGGTCGACTCAAAATTATTTTGGGACTAAAACTTTGTTGTCATCTAATTTATTGTGTAACTAGCTTTTGTGCCCCGTGAAATCACGGGTCTATTATTCGATATTTTTGTAACGAAAAGTTGTAGGTAATTCTG
>JBBYHQ010000015.1:1001256-1014403 GCA_038382645.1 Spergularia azorica
TACATTTCCCTCCAAATAAAAGAATCTTTTTCATTTGATGATGTGGCACCTTACAATTGGTAGTGTAAAAAAGATTCGCATACACCAAGTGTATGTGTATCATCTTCCGGTTCATGTCTGATGTCTTAGTGAAAAGTACGATTTACTAATTCAATGTGTCGTATAGGACCATGTCTCGATGAGGAACACTAGAATACGTACGGTTGGGAAATCAGAGGGCTCTTGTATATGGCAATGGGGGAACCCGCTCGTAACAGATTTAGAAGCTGATGCATACTTACATTATGGCATAACAACTGAATTGGCCACCATTTCAATTAAGCAGGATTTGGAGCTACTTTCTCAAGTCATAAAGGAGTCTTCATACTTTATCAGTACTATGAACCTAATTAAATGTCATGTCAATTGTCATGGTCCTGTAATGCGATATTAATAACTATCAAATCATTTTTTTGCTACGGCGAATGAATTGATGTTCAGATCAGCTTCTTGCTAATGGCATGTCATTGTACAAGAACAGTTCAATAGTAGTTGGCTAGTTGCCACTGAATTAAGTTTTTGATGGTAATCCAAGGATAGGCATAAATCTACGGCATGAATCTTTTGTACATGCCAATATGGCGAATATGTCATGCACGAAAGAACGTGGATCAGTTGATTCTAGCGTGGAATTATCATTGCCCTAATTCAATGCACATGGTTATTCATTTCTTTACCTAACAATTTCTAATACTGATAACAGAAACTATTTGTACCCTCCCTTTGCCGTGAAAAACATCATGTCTTTCCCTAAAACTCCACCCAAAAAGCATCCCAAACGCCGTTAGCTCAGCTTGGTCATGAACGAAATACAGTCGGTAACGCCTCGAGTCACAGCTAACTCCATGAGCACATTCAAGTGGTTCCCTCCTCGAGTCCTCGCCCATGAAATGGAACAATGACCAAGCCACCACAAATCGCAAATCCTCTGACCACGCATGAGAACGCGAAAGAGTTCGGGGTCTCGCTTTTCAGCGTTAGCGCAATGCTATCTGAACCCTCTTTCGGAAGCCCCAACTCAGTTTTGCTCAGAAAGCAAAAAAAAATGATATCCGATTATGAATGAACCGTGAAGGTGAAGACAACTGTGAATAAACAATAACGGAGTAAATGATTATTTCACTTTATTAATTATCACCAAATCTTACAAGTATTACAAAATTCCATACCAGTGACTGATATTTGTTTCTTTGAAATCAGATACGGAGAATTACAGTATAAACAGGGTACCTACAGAGCCAAAGCAGTCGTACAACCCTAACAAAAGAATTGAGCTATAAACATAGCAATGTTCACCCATATGTCACCAATAGAATGAAGAATCCGCGAACCGAACTTGGTGCCACAGCTGAGAAAGAATAGTGTCTCTCCCATGGCCATGGGCAAAGTAAATCTGATTAATAAGTTAAACTGTTACTTCACCATGAAGGAGCTTTTACAGCTGCATCCACCCACTGCACTGGGATTTTCACTCACCTGCAAATCTCACAAGAATATCCATAAAACAACAGAGTAACATGTTTTTTTTTTTTTGTTACAATAAACAAGAGTATAGAGACAACAACCAAAATATAGAAGCAAGAGCCTCTGATAGCAGCAGGTCCAGCTCAAATGCAAACGTCACCCCATGTCATAATAGAATGCAGAAGAACAGTATAAAAAACATTCCAGCCATGGAGGCACATGCCATTAACAATACAGCAGTTAGGCAGTGGAATAGTACATGTATTCGTCTACAAGAAGTGCACGTTGAATCAGTTAAAATTCAGTTCTATTTTGGTTGGTTTAACTCAGTGTAGTTCCACTTCATTAGATTCAATTTATTTGGTCAATTAACTTTTCAATTTATCCATTAATATAACTATATAAGCATAAAAAAATAAAAATAAAAACACCATAATGGTTTCATATAAATTCGAACCGTGGGAGGGGGCTGGGAGACCAAACAAATTAGTCAAGTTCATCTAGAATCGCTGTAGCAAATTTCAGTTTTGAATAATTTCGATAAAAGAGAGCAATGTCTCAAAAGGGTTAACTAGGTCCTCGACATGACAAAATTTTCCACCAAACAAACCCCCTCCATCCTTGTATACAATTCCAACTCAATTTACTCATCATGCATTCACGATAGAAGGTGATAAAAGGTTGGTCAGTAGAAAGATAGCATGAAATAATCAGATAACTACCATGATCCTCAAAAAACATAATAAAAGTAGGAATTGTATCTAATTTAAGAGATAATCACCTTCATCTAAAAGAATTTATGACTACACAAGCAGCTTCCTTTCATGACGATAAACCAACATCAATGAAGAATAAGATGCACAAACAAAAGACATGTTCACAATTCCAATATTCTGGAGATATCATATGTAACAGTCTCCAGGAGTACAAGGACAAGTTAGATGAGAGGGCCTTATCTATTCATCATTATTGACTAAATATATCGCTACATCTTCTATGCTGTAAAATGGCACTTATATACGGAAAAGAAGAGGCAACGTTACACTCACTTTCAAACAGCAAAAACAGAGTCACCAAGACATTCCTTTTCTGGTACGTCAAGCAAAGGTATACCATATTATGAAAGTAAAGTAATAAGGTCAAGTCCTTGGATGTGAAGGGCAATAACAATTCAATCAGAAGGAGATAAATTCTGCTTCACAATAACGTAGATTGATGTGATCCACTTGAAACTACAGAAAGAAAGAAAAAGGGTGCAAAAATACACAATAGATAACTGCCCAGCATTTAATTCTGGACAACTAATGACTAAATTAGGAAAAGATATTGCACCTTATGAGTGATTTGATTTAGTCTACAAACAAATTTTCCATCGTTCATTCTAAAAGCTTATCCAACTGCTTGTAGAAAGTTGCTATGGCTAGGAGGATGAAGCTTCAAAAAAGCACTAGTTGCCTGCGAAATGTGCCTACTCAAAGTTTCTGGGGCAAGAAGTTAAAATCTTATTAACTTCCCATTGACCACTGCAGAATAGAGCTCGACTATAGCTATAATGAATCTAGATGACTTGTGAACTATCACCATACGGCTGTATCTAAGTCTGTCATGATGCTTAGACAGGTCTGGTCAAGCAATCTCGGTTTGAAAGAATCCACAAGTCAGGCTTAGTTGAAGAATACCTAGTACCCAATTATCAACTGTGAAGTGTTCTCCAACAAGGTCATTGTTGTTTTTCCCTACTTGGGTGTCTTTAAGTTATATGGCTGCATAAAATAGCCTCAAGACACTCCACAAGCTGGCTGCTCTCATGGGTAGTGCAAGTAGTCACAATTTGTTAGTTATTTAGTGTTTTATGAGTTCTTCAACCATTTTTCCAATACCGAAAACTTTTTTGCATCCTCTCGCCCAAAAAAAAAAAAGGTTCTACTTTGCAGTTTGGGTTGGCTTGGTAGTAGATTGATCCTGGATTGGACAGCAGATAAACTGATTATACCAACGCTCAAATTCCAGGTATAATTGAATTGTGTGTTATAGAACAATGTTTCTTGTTGCATTATATATAACTTCTTTTTTTTGTTTACATTTAACCATGATTAGATTCTTATACTTTTTTGTTTCCCAACAAGTTTTTATGTTCCCCCAAATGACATAACTAATAACTGACAACAATTGTGTCAATTATTTACTCATTGACTTCTTATTGTAAGAATAAAAAGTTGTCTTTGACCTCAAAAAAGAAGAAGTTGTCAATTAGATTTACGGGAACATAAAAACTTGTGAGGAAACAAAAAAAATAAACCAAACTTAATCATGGTTTCCACTTATATATAAACCCCACAAGTTATACTCCCTCCATCCCATTTTAAACTACTCATTTGACTTTGCACAGTTTCCAAAACAACATTTTTTTACCATTATTTTTACACCTATATATGAACGTTTTTATGAAAGATTTTTTGAAAGCAAATGTAAATATCGTAATTACACATTATAATTCGTTTGAAGTTTTGATATATGTCAAAGTTGAAACTTCGACTTAAAAAAGTCAACAATGAAAAATAATTTGAGATAGAGGGAGTAGTGAAAAAAGGAAAAAAAACAAAGACTATTTCAAATAAGCAAACATGAACAAGAGCAGCTAAACCAGAATATATATAAATGTGGCTCCTTAATTACTCAGAATGCTGTGAGGTAGTAGGCATAGGGTATCCATGAGGCGCAATTGCCAAGGCACCGACGCACCTAATGTGCGTAGCAATGCAAGTATGCAACCAGCAACTTTTTCACTTACGTTTTATTATTCAGTGATTCTGTCCTCCTATATCATGTTTTGCCTCATGTAATATTAACCATTCATAAGAACCCAAGAAAGGTTCTTTGTGGTAGAAAAGAATTATCGAAATTTTAAATTAGCTTGCAAATAAGTGGGCCCCGCTTCTAAGAGGAGTGCACTTCTACGTCTTCATCGCGGGAGCTCATCACCTTGTGCCTTTCAAAGCGAAGTGTGATTCTTATTTTTATTTTTAGTAAATAATATGATGCTCCACTGTTAAAGAAGTACCCAAGATCAATCTTCTAAATTTTTATGCATATGTTGTGCATTTCCTAAGCCTTGAAAATTGTTGTCTGCTACATTCCCTATGCCTCAGAGTTGAGATCCTTTCGAGCATTGTACATAGTGTCTCCAGAGATTTTGACCTTAAGACATTTACATTGTTGTTTTCGTCCTCTGGTGGTCTTATCACCTTGCTTACCCATGATGGACACTGCAGAAAGTGGTCTACATCATGTCTCATGATGGTGATGCACAATACCAGGCTAGAACGGTAGGTATTTTGCAACAAGGACAATCTCGACTAGAAAACAATGCAAGAAAGCATACATGTGACATGTAGCATCCTTACCAGTTCCCCCTGATGAGAGCGGTGCCAAGTGACAGATAATAGATGAAACACACCCTAATACTTTGACAATCAGCAGGCTTTTCAGGATATGCATAACTCTCTACGCTTTGCAAACTTTGCTTTGCTGATCTGAATGTAACAATTAACATTCTGAAAAGGAAAGATAATAAGATAGCTTGCCATGCTTCAATTAACCATTAATGACACAACCAAGATATTGTCTCCAGGTCCTAGCTACCAAAGCAACTTTTAACTTACAGAAACCTCGATTGGCAAAGGTCGTTAGTTTTTATCTAAACTCGCTTAAAGAATTGAGTACCTCACCATTCCTATATGATTACTTCAGACGATTATTCAGCCTTTGTCACCAAATACGGCATGTGTCAAGATCTCTGAAAAGGTAATCTAAGTTTCATACTCATAGTTCAAAAGCACGTGACTTTGTCACTACAAGGACACTCTTAGTTTCTGTCTTTGTTTCACTCTCGTCCTACATCACGCAATATAAATCTGTTGGTTTAACCTTCAGTGACTACTCACAAGATAGTGTAAATCCTTCCTATCAGGATAACAACATTGGCGATTAAGTACACTTCACCATAAGTGGTTGGAAAGCACAAAAAGACTACTTTTTTTTAGTCTGTTGGAAGACCATATAAAACGCAATACATTTTGCAAGCAAAATGAATAACACCTCCATACCAAAAAGAAATAAATCAAGCCTTATCAGGACTGTGACTAACCTGAAAAGCAGAACGAATAAGCTCCTCAACATAATCGACATTGGCGCCTTTCACAAAGTCATAAGAAATTCTGTCTACCACTAACTTAACTCCATCCTTTTCGAAAATTCTGCAAAAACCGTGAACAGTCGTATCACTAAAAATATTAAATATATACAAATTAGGGATATTTCACACAGTATGAATGTAAGCTATTGAGATTATGAAGAGAAATAACCTGTCATCCTCATTAGTTTTATCATCCAGAGCAAATGCATACTGAAAACCAGAGCATCCTCCAGCTTCTACACTGAGACGAAGCATCTTATCAGCATTCTCACTAGCTTGCAGCTCTTTCATCCTCTGAGAGACATCCGTCAATAGTCAGTAAATAGTTATTTGTAAAGCCTCGTAACAAATAGTGGCACGTACACTTCATAATGAATAATAACAAACTTCAACTATCACAATCTAAATAACAGAAAGGCAACTCATCAATGCCCCAACACCAAACTTGAATCACTCATTCAATACAACAACAACAACCACTCCTTATTCCCAAAATGATTTGGGGTCTGCTAACATGAATCGTCATCTGCGACCGTCTTGTATACTTCAATCAAATTGAAATCTAGGGCTCTACAAGTGTACAAGAATGGTCATCGTATTGTAAAAGGATACAAGATCCAACCCTAGCTTCTAATAAAAATGTGATGACATAATATCCCACATCGCTTGTAGGATAGGAAAACACGATCAAAATCTTTCTAACTCACTCCTCAAGACAAATAACAGCTTCTTCCTCAATCGTGGTTGCGACATAAGCAGCAAGTACTCAATACCCACCCACAATACAAGCCAGCAAATAGTCGACATAAAACATCTCCCAGCCGAAGCACTGCCTTTCCGAATTGACTATAGATTTCGACCCCCCAACTAGGACACATTCTAAAGAGAGGAGGGGAAAATTCACCACCCTTGCCTATATGAAAACTAGCAACATAAAGAACATACCCGGGTTCGTTATCACCGTCTATTTGCACGTTTTCGGGTTTTTTCGGAATCCTATACTAACGAATACGAAATTGAACAATAACAATTGGTTAAATAAGGTGTAACACACGAACTTTAATTAATTTGCTTGATTCTAAACAAAAACAACAACATGATTTGGGGTCGGCTAACATGAATCGTCATCGATAATCAACACGAAACCCGAGAACTACAAGTCTACAATCTCAAAATCATATAAAAGCGCAATAGGAAGAAAATAAAATAAAATTAATTAAATAAAGCGGAAAAACGAGGGGGTGAGAAAAGTACCCGTACACAACTATCGGTCAAATGAACGGCATCAGGAGAAGCTTCTGGAAGAGCCGAAGAAGATGAAAAGTATGAGGATGAAGAAGAAGAGGCGAGAATTCGATGGTTGAAGCGTATTTGAGAAGCCAAGTTGGAGGATATCCGAGTAATCAATGATCTTGTTGTTGCCATGCCAAACATAACACGGCGGCGAAAAAGAGAGCCTGCGACGGCGAGGTCGGCGGTGGTGGTGGTCCAGAAAAGAAATTTGCGGTGGTGGTGATGGCGGGGGCGGTGGTGGTGGTGGTGATGGCGGGCGCGGTGGTGATGAAGGGAATGGAGGAGGAAACGATAAATTGAAGGGTGGGTGTGTGTTTTAAGTTTTCAACAACAGGAGAAGTATGGCCCAACTTAACCCACTAGCATCTCACGAGTTAATAGCTAAATCAGGACCCGAACTTTGCAATTTAATTTCAGGACTCCAAACTTGTTTTCGCTGAATCACTCAATCAGGACCCCAAATTGCAAACTCCGTTTGCTGACGTGGACTTAACTTTGCAATTGATGGCTATGTCCTTGGAAATGTAATTTATTTTAATTTTTTACCAATTAATGAGTTACTTTTGATAAATTTAACATGTTACCTTTTAAATAAGTTGACTCTGAAAAGTAATAGTTACATTTGAAATATGTGAAAGGTCTCATCGTATACTGTCTCACGATAGAACTTGATCTGGGCAGTAAATAGGTAACTCTGGTGCGGCCCGGGCATGCAAACTAGTTCTCTTTATACCCTAGTATTTACACATGTACCGTATACCTCAAAAGGGTAAGATAACCCAATTGCAAACCCCCTCCATTCATGTCCAATTTTCCTATTTTTCTTTTAGAGAGTGTTTGGGAACCTGGATTTGATTCTCAAATCCAGATTTGGCCCAATTCACATGTTTGGGAGCCCAAGAATTTACAAATTCGAATTTGACCCAAATCCTCCAGAATTTGTATCAAATGAACCCAAGCCAAAATGAAATGACACCTCAAAAGCCCGGATTTGAAAATCCAGCCCACTCTTTCTCTCATTTCTTCAACTCATTTTCTCTCTCCTCTTTTTCTCTCCCCACCCAAGCAGCCACCACGTCGATGCACGGGCCACCACAAACCAACTTGCCGGCGACACCAGAAGAGGCGCAAGATAGCGGCGCTCGTATCCCCGCCACCAACTCAGTCCTCCATCGCCACCGCCAGCCTCCACGCCAAGTTCTCTCCCTCGACCTCTACTTTATCACTCCATTCCCCGCCGCTTTCGTTGCCGCCGCCACCCCTCTAAACTGATCGGACCGCCACCGTGCATCCCTCTGGCCCACGAAAGTCACCACCCAATTGCGAGGAGAGAGAAACGAGAGACAAAGGCTAAAGTGAGAGAGAAAATAAGGGAGGCGTGAGAGCGAGGCGTTTGTCGAGGAGGGTGGGGCTCGGACGGCCGGCATACAGTAGTCAAGAAGGTGGCATCGGGGGTGAAAACCCGACGTGGCTGGGCCGCTGGGGTGGTGGACGGTGGAGAGAGAAAATGAGGGGGTTTTTTTATTTTTGTTTTATTTTGATTTTTAAAATGTTAAAGTCAAATAAATTAGATTTGAGTGAAAAACTGAAAATACAAATTTGGAATTCAAAATAACTTATGTTTCCAAACAAGGAATTTGTATTTCAAATTCTAGAATTTAAAATTTGAGTTTTCCCAAACATTGGATTTGTATTTGAATTCTACATTCTCAAATGATGGATTTGAAATGATTACAAATTCTTAAAGTTTGGTTTCCAAACACTATCTTAGGGGAATTCACATCCAATCTTCTTGTTTCTTATTTTAGTAACATTGAACCGATTCCAAAGTGTTATTGTTACCTTTCCCACTTACTTGTAATTTTAAATACACTCATCAAACTTTGTCAAAAAAATAACAAGAAGATTGGATAAGAAAGGAGAGAGTATTTTTTTATTTGCTTACGGCGATGTGACAATACAATAAAAACGTGCCGGCGGAGGTTATTGGGAATTTGGGAGTCGGAAATTAGAAAGTGTCATAGTCCAAAAGTCTTGTTGCATACGCTTTCATAATGGAAGATTGGAAGCCCACAAAAATTACTCTGAGCATTGAAAAGCAACCAAACTTTCATGAGAAGACAACCCAGTAATAAATTTGAGCCAAACTTCAAATTAGAAGAAAACCCAGTAATTCTAATACTAGCAGTAGCGTGACCAATACGATGGAAGAAGAAGAAGCAGAGAAGCACATAGAAGAAGTGAGAAAGAAGAAATTCTCAATCGAAGCCGATGAACCAACAATGTGGATCCTCTGTCCCATTTTGTGTGCCACTCCCTGTACCCCTCCAATCAGATTTCAGGAAATCCATATTATATCATTAAGAAATTCATTTTAATTTTTAAATTTAATGATTTCCTGTAATCCGATTGGAGGGGTACAGGGAGTGGCACACAAAATGGAACAGATGATCTTCATTGATGAACCAAACCCACTTACTCAAATTTACACCATGCTGTTACTTGTCTATCTGCTAAACTTTATACTAAAGACGTCCACTTTCTTATGGAACTCCTTCAGGTTGTCCTTTCTTTTTTTGTTTTTCTTTATTATATTTTCGAACTCGTTTAGTTCTATATCGTGTTTTTGTGACGGTTTCATATGACGATTCATGTTCATTAATCATCGAGTATACTCCACGTTGAACATTAGGGCACGTCCGATTTTGTTAATGGTTTATGCTTCTGACGTACACTTTTATGTTTAAAGATCTCACCTTTGATTGATTTACTGTATGAGAATTTGATACATTGCTGAACTTTGAGCGAAATTTCACTCCTTGAGAAAGTTGAAAGAAAGAATGGGTTTTTTTATTGCCGTATGTGGCTGATTAATTAACATAACATTGGAGAAAGGGACAATTTCGCATAAAGTTTGACAAATAAGGAAAGATTTCGAGTAGATACTTTGAAATTTGCGTATAAGAAAGTAGGAAGTTTATAGGTGGACATGAAATGGAAGCTGGTACACATACATTGTGTGTATGTGGAATCTTCATACACAATGACGTGGCAGCACTTGATTGGCCCAAATGAAAAAAATGGTGGAGGGAAAACTAGGAGATTTAGGCGCAAAATTAATTTCAAGTTGGAGGGAAAAATCTCCTCTTTAAGCGCCATCAAGTAGGCGGGAAAACAACTTTTGTAGAAAATTTTAGGATTTTTTTCTTTTTGTTTTTTGTGCACTAAGTTTATTTCTTGCGTAATTTTTGTTTCGTAAGTCCGTTAAATACATGAAATATATCATCGTAAAGCTCTTTTCGAATACTTTCATATGAGTACAATATTGAATATGTTTTGATAAAAATACAAAAATCCATGTATTCTGCTCATATCGTATAATCTCATAGATCCATTTAATCTGATACATAAATAAATAGGTCGATACTTGACATTGGGACAAATTTGTTTTTTTTTTTTTAAATATAGGTGTCAAAAATCTAACATTAGTAATAAGAATCGAGATTTGACGTTAGCATAGAAATTTTAAGCCAATAATGGACGGAATAACCAGTAGGCTACAGTAGATCGAGATCGCGATTGTCAAATGTATTCTTGTAGAGATATACTTACATTCGTCATTTAACCACCCAAAATAAGAAATGAATGACAAGTTCTATTTGCATCATCCTCACACGTAGATTAACAATATATATGAACAACGAAATATTAGATCTCACCCAAAACTATTATTTTTGATTTTTTTGGTCTTGCATTCTAGATATATTAAAAACCACCTTGATACTACGAACATGTACATTTCGACCTAATGAAAATAAAGTGCATTTGAACTTTTTGGAAGTACTGTACACGAAATTTTTATTTCTTTAAATTATGACTTGAATTTTTTATATTTTGCGATTTGCACCATAAATTTTTGAGTTAATTCTAGGTAAGTTGACGAATAGCGTAACATTGCAAGTAATAGTAACTGAGCACGCGATGTTAGCATATTATGTGTTAAACATTACCAACGGTAAACAATAAATAAGGTGGTATAAGCATAATATAATTAGAAACATAATAGAAATTGAAATGATGTTCGGTTGTATTTGGTTTTAGTTATGAAATAATCGTTGGCATAAACATTTATTCCAAAACTTAAAGACATGTATGGGATCTACTAGTTGTGGAATGTTTGGGATCTCATGAATTTTTTTTGTTAAGAGAATGATTTATGAATGATAATGTAATCTATTGAACAATTTTGTATCTAGAATAACATTTTTGTAATTCATTTCGTAATTGTACAAGAGTGAATAAAAAAATAAATTATTCTATTGACATATAAAGTAACCATTTCTTAAATATATAGGTCTTAGTAAATAGATCATGTTGCCCCTATAACTAAGGCTCACAACATCATTATAAACAACCTCTTCTCGAACCTATTCACTCCAACTTCATATTGGACATATAGTCATAAGGGGCTATAGGTTTATACTTTCTAAGGTGACTTATTATCTAAAACTATTATATTATACTACAACAAGAAATCTTTTGTCCAAATCATTGGGGGACTTAATTTAGCTTTAGTGAACAATGTTTTTTTCGATCATCACAGATATATTTATTACTTATTGGATACTATAAGTCTACATTAGGGGGTTAATTGAGTCACAGAAGATCTATGGGGTTACTGAAGAAATATTGAGTTAGTGGACTAAAAAATTCGGCCATTAAATAAAAATGGTCAATATATAAGGTCGAGAAAATTAAGATTTGTTTTCCCAAATCTAAAAGTTACAATTTTACTTATTTTAACCCTAAATTAATATGTAACAATGACATTTGTTTAGAAACGAAGACGTTTTAAGTGTCAAATTCATGTAAAGTAGTCTATAATAAAGAAATCTTTACTATATCGAACTATTAATGATTGTATCATGTAACACATTATTGTATCATAAGTTAGGCTACCGATTCATCTTCCTATTATTTCGTTTCACAGTAATCATCTTTAACTGGTTCTTATTCATATTCATCTTCATGTTCAACTTGTTCATCATCTTCAACCTTTTTCCCACCATTTTGTAGATTTCTTAAACTAGATATAAATACAATATCAACACTATTATTAAATCAAAATTAGACTACTTAATTTTTTATTTTTTTTTTATCAAAAATTAGTTAATGTTGATCGTTATCAATCTTCATCATCTTCACCTTGACACCTTCATTTTCATCTTCAATTTCAACTTTATCTTCTTCACCTTCAACCCATGATTTCACATAGCGTTATTATACAGTACTCATAAACGTGCTACACAATGACAATGTACGTTACTAAGGATATTATGGTTACTATATATACACAGGGTTATTAGGGTTACAAGGGTTGTTAGGGTTAATAGGGTTGTTAGGGTTAATAGGGTTTTAGGGTTATTATAGGTACATAGGGTTATCAGGTTTAGTACTCATAATCCTGCTACTAAATGACAATATGTGTTACATAAGGTTATTAAGGTTACTCTATTCATGTAATGCTTTAATGTTAACGACAAATTAGTATGAATTTTCAATTTTTTTTTTCAAATATTGGAGGTGCTTAAACGAGAAAACACGTGAAAAGTGAGTTACATGGTGAATACTACCTTTTGTTAAGATACTTCATATGCCTTTTTTTTTTAAAGCAGATACTTCATATACTTCATTTACTCAGCCAAAATGGTTAAAGCATAGTAATTTACTCAATTACAACATGTAAGTAACAAGGACGGTTATTGAGTCATGACCACGTTTATTTAGTAGTGACCAGGTTTATTTAGTACTGAGATCATTTTCGTCATTTGTAAGATTCTTCATCAATGATCTTCATATACATCTTCAACCTGTTCATCTTCCATCTTCAAGCCTATTTTTTAATTTTGGCAGATTCATTGATTAAGATCCGAATACAATACCAAATCAGTTCCACTTTTATCTTAGATGACGTTTTTTAACTAACTTAATCATCTGTAACCGGTTCATCCTTGAACTTAATATAGATCTTCAACCTCATAGTTTACATCTTCAACATGTTCATCTTCCACCTTCATCAATGTCTTTCTTGGATTTGCAGGATTTATTGAGTTATATCCAAATACAATAACAACATACTCAGATTAATTCAATAAT
>JBBYHQ010000015.1:1015086-1029587 GCA_038382645.1 Spergularia azorica
GAAAATAAACTAAGTACAAGAATCCTAAAAACATGATATGAAAGACATTACAAGAAATAACTAAGTTACATGAAAAGTAACTAAGGAATAAGACTTGAAAGACTTGGATCGTCACACTAGGCCTCCCCTTCGGAACTATATGAATGGGTGCTTTAAACTCAAACTCACGCACACTCAAAGGTTTAAGGTGGCTAGAGGACAGAAAACATTAGATGGGTGTGTGCTAAGGGTGTGACCTCGTGTTTTTATTAGTTTGATTCATAATGGTATCAGATAGCGGACATAGATAACTTAAGACCCATGAGCTTGCTTGGTGGTACTTACTAAATTCTTGCAAAGGTGTATGCCTCAAGGCTGACAAAGATGGTTGATAAGCTTGCGGGCTTGTATCAACGCACTAGTGCCTCTGGTTGCCATATGGTGGATTCTGTACTCAAATCCTTTTTGGTAAGAAGGGCATTGACTCCTTTGATAGTCTAACCTTTCGTGTCCCTGACAAGCCTTTTGGCCATGTTTCATGTGGTACTTATATTTCACCCTTCGAGAGGACGGGTTTTCCTTCTCAATGGAGAAATGACTTTTTGGTATCTCAGTTGACTGGAAAACTGCTAATTTATTTAATAGATTTTATGACATTGAGGTGATCCTCTTTCTCTTTTCCACCCATATTGATTATGGAGTCACTTATTGTTTTCGTTAGCAAGGCAGTTGAAGCCGGTTTCTTAGATGGTTTTAACATCTCGAATAATTTCTTAAATCATTTTACCCTCTGGCACCTTTTCTTTGCTGACACCTTGATTGTTTGCAACTAAATGAGGCAAACTTAAGACTTCGAGCTGAGCTTTGGTCTTTTCTGAAGCAAGGACAGGTCTTGAAATTTATCTCACAAAGAGTTTGCTTTTCCCTGTTGGTGAAGTGCCTAGTATTTTGACCTCACTAGCGTTCTTGGCATTTGAAACCTTCGCAATGTTAATGTAGTTTCGTGGCTAAGTGGGTTTGGAGATCCGTTGTTGAAAATGAAGCAACTTCGGATAATGTTGTTAGGTTTAAATACGGAGTCCAAAAATTAGGATGAGAGAGTTTTGCTTTTAAATTTTCATGTGTTCACTTTCTTTTTCCAGCATGTTAATGCATATTGTGTTACCCATTATTGTTATAGTGGGCGCTTTTGTCTGAGGTCTCCTGCTTTGAGGCGGGCACGGAGGCCTGTTTTTTATTATATTTTCTATTTATCTTCTCAAGTACTGTAGTGTGTTACTATAGTAGCCTGATTTGTAACTTATCTGATACTTCAATCTCTCAGGAGCGCATTCGTCGTATGCAAAGTGTTTTCAACAGAGAGAGAAGCAAGTTTAAAAAAAGCTATGAGAGTTGGAGGGAAGATGGACCTAGTGGTGGTACATATCATCAAAATGCCCAGCGAGAGGATTGGTATTGGGCGTCTGAATCATCCTTTAAAGATCGAAAGACCTATTATAGACAGGCACCTCGGCATTCTGAAAATTATTCTCTATCTCGCCATTATGCAGTTTTAGGTCTTGAAAGGTTATTAACTTATTATACACTCTTTTAGAACCAAGCGGTGTCTGTATGGCTAACATATCATCAGTATTGGTGGCTGATGTCACGCCTTTCTGATTGCTCTTGTCAGTTGTCCTGCGCTTATATGTCTTTTAGTAATACTTGCACTGCTTAGCTTTCATGTTTGTTTCTATTGATTTCAGAAGATGAATACATGTTTTGGCATTTTATCTTGAGTTAAGCACCAAAGGAAAACATCTTAGCTTGAGTTTTGTGGATGAAAATGAAGGTTCACTGTCTATGAGACTTACACTTGTTGTTCACAAATGCTCTTTGTTTTGCCTATTGTTTGGTGCGGAGAGAGCTGGGGGAAGAAATTTTCATCCCAGAATTGGAAGTGTAGGATAACTTGGAAAGATCTGCTACGCAAAGAGAGAGTGAATCCCTAATAAAATGGTCTCTAGGCTTGAACCAAAATTAGGTGGGTAGCAGCATAAATTAGCGATTTAGGATATTTTGTGTAATAGCTATGGTTCTGACCAATTCTATTTTTTTTCTTGCGTCACGTGAAGTTAACTGAATTTCAGTTCTCAGTTCTGGTTTTCTGTTATGCTTCACCCTCCAAACAAGCTATTAATTATGTGTGCCATTAATATTGACTGGTTGTCGGCGTGTAGGTGTGTGTGCACTCAGCTGAGGCTGATCGTTATTTATATGTCAAATCGAGTGTAATCTTTTCTTTTCATCTGCAGATCACGAGTGAAACCATATACTGATGAAGAGGTTAAGGTAACATCTCTTATTAGATTGCTACACCTTCGCAAGTAGTAGAGCTCCTTATTTCTTTATTGTATGTTTCTGAGATGCTGCGGGATATAGTTAGGTACTTAGCTGTGCCCAAAGTATTTTAGCCTCTCCCCATTTTTCTTTATCTTTGGTTTCTTTGTTCTAAAATACATGTAATAAACTTGACCTCATTGTTATGTGCGTTAGCAGGACAGGGAAACATAGAAGGAAAACAATGTAGTTATCTGGTTGGACTGCCATAATTAGGATCTGTCATCTCTGTACTGCATACTGATTATCTAAGCTTAAGTACATGATAGACTCCCCCATCTTGGTACCAAAAAAAAAAAAAAGAATATACAGTCAGTTATTTTTTTCAATATATTATAGAAATGACAAGAAAATGCATAATCAGCCGATCCTTATGTTCGGCCAAGAGACTTGGTAAAATCGTAGGTCTGGACTAGATATGTTTTTACTGCTTCCTTAAAGGGTGCTAGGCAGGGTGATCAACCTTGTACGCTGTCAATTCTGGCCTATATATTTGGAGTCATCCTTATCTCACCTAGAATTTGCATTTAAGTTGCGTATTAGCGTATAGATACAGGACATTTTCTATCTTATGTAATGACTACTATTCCTTTTTGCGGTCATGTATATAGTAGAGTTCTGTGAGGTGTTTGCAATTCTTTAATCATTCACATAAAACTTGTTAGTGAACTGAAGACCTACTGTCACGGTTTGCCCTTGGCCTATTTCCCGCTCTTCTAGTTCCAAGTTCAAGCTATGATGGACGGGAAGAGCACGAGTGAGCTAATAATGCCGTTGAAATGATTTTGTATTTCTTTTGTTATTTTATTTAGGGTTTGTGTTAGATGCCTTATGCCTGGTGTTGCTACAACTTTACTGATTAATTAAAATTTCATCGGCTTTTTATATATATTAGGACGTCCCTGTTCTATTCAGCTTTCAACTATCTGGGCCTTTATAAGTTTGTTTTCTGTACTATTTCATCGAGTTTGTAATTTTTCACACGTGCTGTTTTGCCATGCAGTCAGCTTTTAGGGCCAAGGCGTTAGAGTACCACCCTGATCAAAATCAGGATGATAAAGGTACAAAGTACTGGACGATTGCTTTGTCTTTCCTGGACATCACTCTTTTTGATGGCATTTGTTTTTCTGTCTCTTATTAAAACATTCATCTTCGTACAGAGGCTGCTGAAGCTAAATTCAAAGAAGTTATGATATCATACGAAGCTATAAAAACGGAAAGGAAGAGCATGAAGTAGTGGACGTGTAATGTCATTTGAGTCTACATGTGGTAAAGTGTCTTCGTCTTCATTTTGTCCTTCGAATCAGCATGACGCGGGTAACATTCCAGCTAAGCTGTTACTGTACTTTCTGTTTTGGTCGTAGAGTGCTTTAAAGCAAAGGGTTGTAGTGTAAGATTTCCGTTGTATGATTCTTGGCTTCATCACATACAAGGGCCTATTGTATCTATATATGGAGCCCTTTAAGGTAAAGCGTTTCGCTCTTCCTCTCCCTCTCTCTAAAAAAAAACCCTAGAGTCTAAATCTCAATCTAGGGGCTACCACCCATCAATTAGATGGTGGTAAGCCCCAAATTTCTAATATCTACACCCTAATTAATTACCTATCACTAGTTATTATTAATAATAACTCGTTTCTGCCTCCTCGAGAGGATCTCTCTACCACCATATAGGTGGTTTGTACTGAGATTGCGGGACTTAGAAGAATCTGATGTTCATTAATTTTGTCATGGCGTTTAGATGGATGCTGAATTCTCTTCTACTGGCTAGCGGATCTGCTCATCCTTCGACGAACTACAAGAGATCAATAGGCCCCCTCGCGTCAAGCTGTATCATGAAGCAGCATTATTATAGAGGGTTTTCGGATCACGAGTCACCTCACATAATGATCGTAGTTTTTTGGAGGTTTGGGTTGAATTTGATGTTAGCGTTGTATTTTGATAATTTCAGCACTTGTTGTAGATGCCGTATGGCTAATTATTATAAATGAATTTTCTTCCTTTCGAAAAAAAATAAAGGTAAAGCCGTTAAATTTTGTCTGCATGATGTAGATAGAACAACTTTCTGCTGCAAGATGTAGGTAGAATAATTCCGGCAGATTTACTGTATAAGCTTGGGGCTTGGTAGACGGTAATGGAAGGAAGGCAACCAACTCCGTTGAGAGCAAAGAGCAAAGGAACAGAGAAGAGATTCAATTACTCAACGCACATTTCTTCTTACAATACTTGTAGCTGACGTCTAATCTAGTTGGCTCACGTCCTCTTGTACCGTATCCAAAATCATGTCAATACAAGCATACGCCTCTCTGCTAATCATATTCTTTTACATGGTACCACAATCCACGAGATTAGCGGAGCCTAGTCATCGCTTTCTTATTGCTTCCCTCAATCGCCGTTCTTTACTATGTGTGTCTGTCTGCCCGCCTTTCACATAGACATACCTATGCCTCTAAACGAACTCCTTCCCTCATGTTCTCACTATTTCGCTTCTGATGAACAGCTCCTTCAAGATGATATCCAATCTTGTTGACCAAGCGGCTTGGCTCCAACTTGACAAACTGAACATTGTGAATAAACATATTTTCCTGTGAAGGTGATTGAGCCGGAGAGCGTGGTATTAATCTCAAACAGCTCATACCCAAAATGCTCCCGTATTAAGACGTATGTGCACTAATCGGTTCATTAAAGTTCCAAAAATATTACATTGCGAGTTAGATAAGAATCTTAGATAACTCTCCATGCAATTTTTATGAAATTTTGATTAACCGATTATTGTGTACATCCTTCTCAATAGTGGTGCGTTTTTTTATGTGGGGTGTTTAAATCGGGGAGAAGGGAGTATACAAATAGAATGGAACTTGAAGAAAAGGTTTTGGGTCAAGATTTCTAACCCGTTTGTAAATAGTTAACAGGTCTAATGCGTTTACATAGGCATATTAGGTTAAAGTAACAAGAATCACCTAAAATGAACATGTTCCGACCTGTTTAAGTCAACAAGTCGAAACTGCTTAATCCAACAAAGATGGTTGGTGGTGGGCTGGTGGCTTATTACGAAAAAGATTAGATTGGGCTAAGGCCCCGTTTGATAGGACAAAATCTTTTTGATCTGATTTGATTTGATTGCTACTGATATGATCTGAATGACTTTGATTAATCTTAATTTCTTGAAATTTTGATTGAACTTCAAAGAATTAGTATCAATGATGAACCAAATTCATTGATCGTTATTTGAACAACTCTGATCTGATCTGATTTGAATGACTTTGATGTGATCTGATCTGATTCAAATGACTATGAACTGATCTTCATACTTCGTTTATTAAGTCCTATCAAACAGTGCCTTATGTACAAGCTTCCGGATTACGTGAACGTTCCACCAAAAACTAAGAAAAGATTAACCTTCCTTACAATTATTACAATAATTTCTGATAAAAGGGAAAAATAACGAGAATTAAGATGAGGGATACAAGTGAATTACAACAAATGAATTGATGATGATCTAGAGCTTCTAAAACCCTTCATTTGTAATACTAATACATACACAAAGTCACTGATAATAATAATTAAGACAACTAAAACAGTCTTAATGTTTGACAAGTGTCTCGAAAGCTCATTTTATCCACTCAAGAACGCATGCATATCTCTCAAGTCAAGAGACGAGACACACAAAACTCGGGAGCTTTTCTCTCGAGTCGGGAGTATTAACACGCTCGACTCGAGAAAATGGCGCTATATTCAAATGTATCTCGCCTCTCGAATCGAGAGATAAGCATATCAAGTCAAGAGTAGTTTTTTTTTTCTTTTCACAATATCGCTCTGAATCTTCGATCCCAATCGACTCGAATATGCATTTCTTTTTCTTTGAAAGTCCTATGTTCCATGTTGATCCATGTGAGTTGATCGTTTAAAAGCTCATTCGATTACCACACCAAATCGTACTCACCATCATCCATTTAGGCTCTTAACTATTATTAGCCTTTTTCAATCACATATTGTTACCGCACTTAACGCATGGAAGCGTATAGTTATGCAGTGTAGCAATAGACAAATGCACGTAGCGTAGTAATAAATGGCTTGAATTATGAGGCAACGAAAAGTATAGAACCCGAACTATCGAATACAAAAGAGATGACCATCGCTGGTTACTATAAAACGGGGGTCCACTTTTAAGGTATTGTCGAGTACTAACCTATCTAATTGTTTATTAAACAAAATCGGTACTATTAACTCGTAGGAGCTTGATAATTTGTGCAAATCCGAAGTCACTCATTCCCTCAGTTACATTTGAATTCTACGCGTCAATGGTTGTTATAGCTGGGTTTAGGAGAAAAATGTCTAGGGTTGAGTAAAAAGAGAGGTCTTAGGACTCAGTTAGGCTTACTACCAGAACCACTATTCAAACTGAGTGCAGACTCCTGTAATTTAGCTAAACCATATGCATCCTGAATATTTTGAGATTTAAGCATTCTAACCATTACAGAAATCTTGCACATTCCCAACCTGTTTGAGCATTAGTAACTCAGACATAGGGTCCTCTTGTGCATTACCAAACCTACCCTCAATAGCTACTCCCACCGTTCGCCTATAAACATCCTACTTTTTATTATGGGGTGTTCATCTTTAAACTTTCTACTTAAAATCTTTCCTTATTTGTATATGTAAAGACCAAAACACTCATAATTTATTAATTTGTTTCTTAAAAAATGCAAGTGGGGTATACCCTTATCTTATAATTTTACACCAAGTGGACCCTAAAACTCATTCTTTATTCTATTTTTCTTGAAAACTGTGTTCCGCCCCTACGCGTTTTAAAGGCGAAAGGAGGGAGTAACTTGTACTCCTGCCACCCTGGTATTTCCAAATACATGGATTTAGGGAATAACTTCCTATTCAAGCCAACTAGTACAATAACGGATAAAATCAAATTGGCGGCTAATGACTGGTCTGAAGCAGCTAATGATGAGCTGTCCCCATCGAATCTTCCAGAACCTGAGGAGTTGGCTGCACGTGGTCAGTAGTGATAAGAATTCCCCTGGTGCTGACTCTCCACTCTGCTTCTGGCATTTGTGCAAATGCCAAGTCACTCCTTCCCTCAGTTACATTTGAATTCTGCGCGCCAAGTTGTGTATCACAGCTTACTGTCCACTGTATCCCGGTAATAGAATTGTCAAAATATTATTGTAACAACCCTAAAATTTCGTTTAAATAAATATAGAAATAATTTAGAATTGTCACGCTGTAATTGACTACCGAATCAATTGCTAATTTGCTAGGCTATAAATTCAACTACAATAATCCAAAAGAAAGATAAAACAGAGGAAGTCTTTAAATGTCGAACTACATTTCTCAAAACCAAAACCAAAATACATAATCCAAATGAAAATATAAAATTCCAAAAGTGTTTATGAAACCCCAGCATGCAAACGACTCCTCAAGCAAGCATCTACTTCAAGACCTGTCAACTACGCCATCGAGAATGACGTAGGCCCCAGAAATAAGGTAGGGAACAAAACAGAGAAAGAACGTCAGCATACAGGCTGAGTAAGACATTACAAATCACAAGATAATAGAAGATACGCGCCTTGAGGCGCGTAGCTAACAAATAACAAGCGAAAGTTATATCAATGAATTCAGAGAATCAGTAGAACGGCGCGATAAATCACCATATCGCTTACGAAATCAAATGACTTCGTACATACAACGTATCAAGGCAGGGCTCCTACCCCACGGCCACCACAATGTCGAACCGACGAGAGCTAGAGTACATATAAACAGTTCCTAAAGACCTAAAATGTGCACACCACTCGCTAGAGATCCAGTAGGATGCGTACCTCTAGGAGGAAAGCCTAATAGGCAGTCGGTAGCTACTCCGACCGAAACAGTACCTTGATCAGAGGTATAAACAGTGATCGGTCCGTGCCGCATCACATTCACTCTAGGTGGTATTTACTTTATCGTACTTTTCTTTTCATCCGTTTTAAATACATTATTCGAGAGTTCATTGTTCGACAAATTTATCTATAACGGCCATCGCCGAAAATCAATTCTCAATAATACAAGATCAACAATAATAACAAACAAGATCAACAACAATAACAACAATAGACCACTCGGCCGAGATGCCGAGTGGCTGAGAGGCCGAATATGACCGAGGCCGAGAGGCCAAGGCAACAAGTAAACTCAAACGGGTTATGTATGAACATATATAGCGTAGGAAAATTGAATAAGTATATGGTTGTGAATCAAACGCAAGAATAACGAGAAAGTGAATATATGAATCAAGTGAGAAGATAGTATAGTCCAAGGACGAATGATCAACGTTCTTAGCTCAAGCGCCAACCCATTTCTTCACTTTACTCCAATATCATCTTGTCACAAGGCTAACCACACTCAAATTATCAAGCCACCAATTACAATCATTTACCCCATCAAAGCCTAATTACAAACTTCACAACCACAAACCATACTAGTTGAGCATGAATTCAAACTAGGGCAGTACTAAAGAAATAGGCATTACTTGAGTTTGAGAAACTGGATGATTACCAAAATTTAGTATGTCGTAAAAGATTGTGTCAGGAATGTCGCCTCCATATTTCGTTCACAAACGCAAAGCGGATCAACGGTAATCAATCTCACACTGAACCATACACATGAATTAGGGTTTACCCACGAATACCAATATAACTTTTGATTCACAGATCTAGGTCTTACCAATTTTGGATATGTTGTCAATACTGGAGTTAGGAACATCTTCACAAAATGTCATCCTAAAAGACCTTATGAGTCAACGGGAATCATCAAAATACCGAGGGGCTGAATAGTTCTCGGGTAGATAGACAAAGCTCCACTAAAACACCTCCACAAGTAGCATCCGATGGAATCTTGGCATGATCTACATGTTCCTGGATTAGTATAGAAAGCACGGTTCTAACGCCACCAACCACGTTCTATTTTAGATTGTATGAGAGAATTGTGTGTGTTCGAAGTTGATGTTGTCCTGCTGAGATGTTCTGCGGGTGGAGGAAAAACGAAAGAGACATGTAGAGGAGATGAAGGGAGGCCGAATAAATTAGGGGAAGGAAGGGTTTCTTATTTTTGTATTGTACGTATAAGATATAAAAAGGAATGGGGTTTGGGTTTTACTAGAGGAGTGTGAATAGTGATCAAACCCGATCCAAGTCCAATAACCCAATTATAGAACTTTCCAAAATAGAATTACCCAATTGGTAAAATAGTCCATAATTCACCAAATTCTCAAAATAACTCTTATTAATTCCCTCAAAATGATTAATAAACGTAATACCCTAATTAATTCAAGCCCCAAAAATTGTGGGATGTTACAATTATTCGACCGCTAAGTAAAGTGCATTGACATTCAAACGACGTGATTGAGTCAAGGTTTCTAACAACACAAATCTGACTTGTTTACATAGGGTACAAGTTTCAAGATTCACCGAATAAACATGTGTAATCTTTTTTTCATATATTCAAGTTATGTTTATCTTACATGAAAGAAGAGTTTAGCCACTAATGTGGGCTAAATAGGTTAGTAGCTAGCGGCTTTAGATTTCCCGAATATTTGAAAGTTCAAGTTCAAGTTGAGAACATTTGTTGTACCACCTCAATTTGCTAAGTTCAGGTTCAATTTGCCAAGTTCATGTTCAACGATCTTGACCTTTTTACATTGGATGACCTAGATCAGGTGCAACCCTACATTTATTTATTTACTAGGTCTACCATATAAGGTCTCTCTTCGGCCATGAGAAAATCTCCTCAGAGCCGGAATATGAAAAGCTTACAAACAAATAAGGGTATTTTCCACAGTACTCCTGTGATTCCGAGTTTTTCAGGTGTGATTCAATGTTTTCGAGTTTTCTAAAATGCCTATCAGATTTGCGAAATAGATTTTTTTTTTTTGGTGTTTTTAACTACTCCCTCCGTCCCACCTTAAACGCCCCATGTAAAAAACGATCCCATATTGGGAAAGGTGTACACTCTACTCGGTTATCCAAAATTCCAAAAAAGTTACATGGCAAGTCAGAGAAAACTCTAATGTAATTCTCTATATAATATTTTTGAAACTTTGATAAATCGATTAGTATGTACACCTTTCCCAACACCGAGATATTTTGGCGATGAGGCGTTTGAGTTGGGACAGATGGTGTAACAGAGTCTAACACCGTTAGCCGATTGGTTTATTTAACTTATTTTCTAAAACAATGACCCTTAATTAAATTAGTTACGAAAAACGCAACCCATTTTCTCTCTCCTCCCCCCTCCCCCACCCCAAACGCGACCACCACCCATGGCCAGCCCCACCACGTCGGTCACCACCACACCGGACATCACCCCTTCTATTTCGAGATCACGGCACCTCCGCGACACCTATTCTACCTCCCTGCCTTCATTTTTTTCTTCTCCCATCTCTCTCTCTCTCTCCTCGAATGGGGTGACGAGCATGGCTGCAATGAGGGAGGGGTGGCGACTATGGGGAAGGAGGTGGCGGAGCATGGGGAGGGAGGAGTTGATGAGGGGTAGGGGGGAGAGAGAAAATTATACATGTGATCGTGGAAACCAAAGGATGCGTGGACGGTAGTCGGCCATGGCATACGTGAGGTCGTAATTTGTAAGTAGGGGTGAGCAAAATCGGGTACCCTGTTTTTCGGGTACCCGGTTAAAAAATCATCAAAAACTGTTACTCGTACTGTCGTACCCGACCCAAAATAAAGAGGGTACCCGGAAAACAGGGTACTCGAATCTCCCATTTTAAAATTTTCTCAACTTTTAACTGTCACATTCGATATTGCTCCGAAAATTTTGTCAAAGTCTTACGAACCTGTAAAAACAAAGAAAAATCCTTACAAGAGTATTGGTAAAATGCCAAAAGTAAATTTATAATACTAATTTGTCTATATTCCGAACCTTCACTAACTCCAAATCATCAAATTAGCTTGTGTCCTATAGACTGTAGGTCTGTAGTCATACCTTGCAAGTCGCAAAATGTTTGTATACTTAGATTTTGTTACCTTCATTTTCTCTGCTTCCTTTAAAAGTTGAATTGTATTGTAATGTTTAAAAGTTAGGCGGCAGGTTAGTGCATCATTTTAGTTTTGATTAGGTTCTTTTTTCCATTAACTTGTGAACCGAGTATAAACCGGGTACCAGATACGTCTTTGTCAATACCCATACCCAACCCTAATTTATATTAAAAAAAAAAAAAAGGGGACGGGTACCCGACCTGGTTAATACCCGGAAAAACCAGGTAGCGGGTCGGGGCCGGGTCACTAAACCGGGTCGGGTCTTTTTGCTCACCCCTCGTTGTAAGGCAGTCGCCGGTCGTCTGGTGATTATCGACAGAGCATTGGTGGTGGTGCTTGTTGGAGGAGGTGGCGCACGAGGTGGTTGGGGGTTGCAGAGGTGGGAGGAGAGGAGAGAGAAATATTAGGGGCTTTTTTTTTAAAAAAAAATTAGTGGTTAATTAATGTGATCAAAAGCTAATATTCATAATCTATAACAAATATACTAATGAATTCCGTTAGTAAAATACGAGGGTCGAAAAATATCTGCCAGTTATAAATAGAACAGTGTAGCTGATAGGGGCAGATTGGTCATTTTAGGCCAAAAATTGACACTTTTGGGAGTTAATTTTGTCAATTCAGGCCACAAGTTTCTCACAGCCAGTTATCAAACCTTCTACCACCAGTCAACAACCCGACCCACCGAAAAGCACGAACTACCCGTAAATCCGACCAACTTACCCAGATTTTCCGACAACTTCGCCATCGGAATCAAACGACACCCTAGGATGGGGCCCCAAAAAAATAGAAAAATTGAATTGTGAAGGGTGACCGAAAAAGGGTTTAGGGTCCTACTTCCCGCCGTCGCGCTAAACCCTTTTTCCAGTGTAACCTTACAGTGGAGGACGAGGAGGATGATGCATGAATCTGGGCGACGCAATCGAGGTATGGTGGTCGACGATGATTATGAATGTTGGTTGATGATGCGCCGCCGCCGATGATGAAGGCGGTAGACCTGGACGATTTGGTTGAGAAGAATGGTGTTGGCGTTCGATCTTGGTGATGATATGATGATGATTGATTATGATCTTGAACCACCCTGGTTCTTCTCTATCATCGGCGGCAAGAGTACGGCCGGAGGATAAACTCCGAGGCTCTACTGGGGCTATCAGGGGGGTCTGTGCTTTGTAGATTTGGAGGTTGATGGGTGGTAGGAGTTCATGGAATTTGAATGGTATTGAAAAATCAAAAGAAAATATGAAAATTTGCTAACAAAAGTAAGAACAAAAATCAGGAAAATAAACTTGTTTTTGTATGATTTTTCTGGGTTTTTATGAGTAATGATATGACCAAAATTGATAACCACGAAGGGTGAATCAAGTAAGGGATAAAAGGGATAGATTGTAGTGCAAAACACACTCGAACACAGCCACGAAGGCAGAAGGCGCCACAAAGGTCACCATAAACCACGATGGATTTTCAGAGTAAAACTCATATTTTTCATTCATCAAAAGCTGCCTAAAACCTTACAACTTGCACTCTATATATAGATGCTTGGAAATTAATCTTAGCCTTTGATTAACATCTAATCTTATGGCTCAAATAAGGATAAGACAGCATAGCTGTCATTAAAACAAACAAAATGCAGAAATTAGCAAAAATAAAATAAACTAAATTCCTATTGGATGACACAAGGCTCCTCCCTTGTCTTCTTCTTCATGTGAGTGTGGTGAGGTGTATGGTAGAAGGAGAGCAGCTCATAATTTCATGCATATATGTCCAATAGTGTAGGTGATAGATGTTGTAAGAGATTTGGACCACAAGAGTGACAATGACAGGTAATGTCATTTTCACAGCCTTTATATCTCAGCCAAAAGCAGTCACATGTCCCATTTCTCACATTCTATGACCTTAGGATATTCCTTGGTCCATCTGACAACTTAAGAGAGTGAGTGACAACCAAGTGAAAAGACAAAAATGCCCCTTCCACGCTTGAGATGCATTTCCGAACATTACTGCAGTATTTCTTCATGCGCTGGTTCCGGATTGCACAGGCCATAACTTTGTGCTCCGACATCTTTTGTGAACCCATAATATGTCAAATTAAAGCAATGGATCTTAGATTTAATATGCAAAAAGAATAAACCCAAATTCATTCATAGTTTAGAAGATATGGGCCTCTGAGTGACATCAGGTCAATTCCATTTCTACAGGTCTAGCATTCTGATACCCTAGCTTTGAGCCTTCATAAAATATCGCTTGTAGCTTCAATGGAGCCCTAAATGGTGTCATAAGAAAGCTTGAACACTGAACTTTACACCCATATAAGAACCATAGCCATAACCCATATATATCCAAGTATATGAAGCTCCAAAGTCAGATGAAAATCACTGAAACTGTCAGATTTTTCTCAAAAAATGCATCATTACAGGTCTCATTTCATTGAGAATGCTTGTGGATCTTTTGGATCAGATTGTTGGCATTAAAAGTTGACAGCCCTTACCCCATGCTCCCGCATAAAACTCTCCAGGTTTGAAAGATTTTGTCCTCAAATTTAGAGCTGATATTAACACTAATCTCCACAAACTCACATTCACTCTGAGCTCATCAATACCTTGGACAGAAGGTATTGTTTTCAGATTGCCAAAGCGTTATCCTCTTCCTCCTGGATCAAAGACCTTAAATCCATGTCCTGCCTTTGCATTACCAATAACTTCAAGTGCAGGTGTGGAAGTACACATCTCAGGATGAACCAAGTGATGGCTAGTGAAAGTATCGACTAGCTGCAGCTTTCCATTTAAAGCATTGGTTTCTGGCAGCCCCGTTGGGAGCATTTCTCTTGTTCCACCAGGGTCAAAACTGAGGTGGATGAGATCAATGTTGTATTTGTATTTTTCCTCACTTGCATCATATGTTTCTGCATCAGTTTTGCTCAGGGAAAGGAAGTAGCTACAATTGCTCTGATACCAATTTGATACGTAATACCATGGGGTTTATAAGCTTTGAGTGGTATTGACAGATAAAAATAAATTCAAAATCCTTCGTGGTTTACGGTAGGGGTGAGCAAAAAAAGCGGGTACCCGGAACCGGACCCGGACCCGCTTAGGACCCGGCGGGTCCGGAACCGGAC
>JBBYHQ010000015.1:1067308-1094482 GCA_038382645.1 Spergularia azorica
CCCACTGCCATGGCTGCTTCAGTAGTGGGAACCATGGCTCCCACAGTTAGACCCATAGCTGATGCAACAAAAGATTCGACAGTGACGATGCCACAAAACTTCCCAAATCTGCAAAGTTTGGAAACCAGGTCAGCAACTCTGTAATTACAGCCCTAGAGCTCATATGCCCTGAACTGAAGATTGTTCCAAGTAAGATACCCATCCAATTTCTGTTAAGTAGACCCTGATTAATTATTTTCAGTGTTAAAGTTTAATTAAACAGCATCATTTCAAATATCGGATTCTTAATACATACAAAAACTCTACTCTTTAACTTACAAGAACTGATGAAACCTAGAAGCAGTATAGTGCCCCTCGCCCACTCAAACACTATGTCATCAACAGTTCAATTACGGCGCTCAAATATAATTTAATGGTTTATCGAACTTACTCTGAACCTTAATTAAGACGGTAGATAATATTACAGTGTGACATGAACCCAGTACCTATTGCGAGTAGACAAAGAACTCGGTAGCTCAAGATATACATGATTATATTCCCCACAAGTTGGAATATACTATTTACTTCAAAATCTCAAAAAGACCCTATCCAATCTCATAACCCGCATGATCACATCACGAAGTCAATCAACTCAAACATTGGTGCAAATAGCTGGTTATCGACGCATCACAGACCAGCACTAGACAAATCATTGCAATCACACAATTGTTCCACACAGGACACTTCAAGTTAAACTTCACCTGGACAAAGTAGGATGAAGACGAGCCATAGGATAAAGAACGGAGCCAAACAATAACGGAAATGCTGCTCCAATAGGAATTTCAGCCAGCAGCTTCGAGAGGAGATATGGACCTAATGTATAAGATCCTTTTGCCCGCTCTCTATCCACTATTGCACGCTCCTTGGGGAAAACACCAGTGGTCTTAGTCAATGCAGCCATAGCAGTATTTATAGCAGCAACCTAACAGTTCCCAAAGGTATACAAAATTAGCAAATAGACCGAAAAATCAGGTCCCATAGAGAGTTCAGATAATATTGTGCTTACAAACAGGCAAGCTGCATAAATTGTGCAGTTGAATGTACTAAGCAAAACAGTCGTAAGTTCCCAAAACTAAAGAAAGTGTCTGTATGAAAGGCGACGTGGTTCACATTGTTTGCAGGATATAGCCCTCATGCAGCTGTGCTTGCTAAGATGAAGCTGGCAGTTAAATCCCAAGATTGTTCACCTTTTCAATAGTTTTCACCTTTTAACCTTGTTAATAAAAAATTCTTCTAAGAATGATTTACTGGAAAACAATCATATTTCCATTAAATTAAAAAATTTGCACAGCGAAACCTACTAAGTACATACACAAATTGGTATAACGAAGACAAAATGGTATAACGAAGCAAGATAGGCAAGAAAGCAAGAGTGAGGAAAAGAATAGGACCACATAAAATGAGGAAAATCTTTTCATTGAAGCTAAGAAGAGTTCTAGATGAGAAATAAGCGACAAAGCATCAACGGAAAAATTTAGTAAAAATCATAGGGAAGAAGCAGAGGTTCACAATTTCAAATACTACCACAACCATAAACAACACCAAAACCACCATGACCACCACCCCACCACAAGGACGACAAATACAAATGATTTGGCATTAGCAAACATAAATCATGTAGTTTTGTGATGCACGGATAAAAATGAAAGCCTGGCAATTAGAGAAAGATACAAGTAAAACAAAATCTTCAACAAAAAATAAACATATTGTAGAGAGAACAAATAAAAAAGACATAAAGCAACAAAAGAAGGAAAAAGGACCAACAAAGAGACATCAATGAAAAAAGTTAAACAAAAAGGTGGGGGGGGGGGGTGGTTTACTAACAAGTACAAAAGGTTCAAATAACAATGTTCAAATGAAATGAGAACATAAAAAATCAAATCAAACAAAACAAAGTAGAAAGAAGCAAATTAGAAAAAATCCTTGTGAGTTTTTTCCCATTCCTATGCCCAATGCCGAATTTTTAATCTAACTACACCATATAGCTTCCAATCACCTTTCCATGTTTTCTTAGGTCTTTCCCTACCCCTCACATTTTTGTCACCTCTCCACCATTCAAGCCTCATAACAGCTGTTGCACTTGGTCCCCGTCTCACATTAAACAAAAAAAAGAAAAAAAAGGGAAAAGCCAAGATATTTAGATTACAAATGAGAAAAGCCAAGTAATTACCACGTAAGATGGATTACAAATTGCAACACTATACCAAAAGAATAACACATTTGCTGACGTTTCTAAGTCCCTACTATCACCATTCAAATAAACCCTCATTTACACATCTCACCGCTTCCTCTGGGTCTCACAGAAATTCTATGAGCACAGTGAGTAGCCCCGGCGTTTTTCATCAGAAAACAAGCAAAAGCAGTATATACCCAATTTCAGACCAAAATGAACTACCAACACACTAACATACAGTATACCTGCAGCAACCCCATTCTATCCTGAATAGAAGTCTGAGATTTTCCCATCATCCAGAAGACTGAGCCAAATATGATTGCTGATGCAATAGACATTCTGGCGCGCACCTTATTTGTTGGCCCATCTCGAGAAGCCTGATAAGCCAACAAATTATGTCAGATAACCCAAAAGTATAGATCCTCGTGAGCGGTTACAACCATTTGAGGAACTGTTTTGATTTATATAAGCTTAAAAGAAGCACGCAAGTTGGAAAATAAGAGTGCATTGGAAGCTGTACGCTATATAGCCACATACACCAGGTAGTGGTTGCTCAAGAGCCAATAGCAACGGGCGAATCAGTGCTGACACTAATAAGAACAAGAACTTCTTTAGCTTGGCAATGAATGATCGTTGCTCAATAGCCCCCCCCCCCCTTCCCCAACACACACACACAAACCGCTTAAATGCTCAGTGTCAATTATGGAAACAGTGAATAAATTACATCACTATTTTAATTAGAATCATCATAGTGTCAAGGTTTCTCTGTGCTGATTTTAATAATGAGAGAGAACTAAGAGTAAATCGAAAGGACAATTACCCAGAAAAATTCTAGGAACTTAATAATGCAACAAAAAAGCCCATTCAAAATATTTAATTAGAGCGAAATAGGATGTCTTGGAGAATAACCTGCATCCACGCACGTCTAAGAAGAAGGCAGAAATCCCTCCACCAACCCCACTTCTTTACAGATATTGGTCTTCCAGATTTCATTCCTTGTCCTGTGGTGAGTGAGGTGGCATAAATAATAGAAGCAGTTTGTCGAGAGAAGGCCTCAACAAGACCATCGATTCTTTTCTGTGAACTGCTAATACTTTCAGATGAACTATAGTCGACAGATATGAGATCAGCCAAAAATTCAGCCGGATTCACATGATCTGGGCAGGGGTACCTGTTCAATTGGCTCACTATTAGGGCTACCTCAAATACTTGATACCACTATAACAACAGCAACAACCGTAGGGCCATACAGGCTCCTGCCTATGGCAAGGCAAGGGGTGTTGGATATAAGCTAACTTCCCCTATGTTGAAAACATAGAGATGCTGTATGCAGAAGATCCACAATAGAAAATTTCGACTATGATCTAGTGAGCAAACACATACACTGACATACAAAATCTAAGAGCAATATATGGCATTACGACAAGAGGATATTGACCAAAGGACACCGAGGGGTGACATCCATGAGTCTATATAAAAGGTAAGATAATACATCATGCAGTGGCAAGGAGATCTCTAGTGAAAAGATAAACTCTCAAACAACATATATATCATGGTTAACCTTTGCTTGATAGAAAATAATTGAAGTAATCAAAACCGATACTGTGTTTATAAGCTGAAACGCCCCCACCAAAATAGTGCGGTATGCTTGGAGTAATCAATGAGTCACTAGAATTTCAAAGAGCCCAGAATCTGTCAAATTATTGATATGAACCAGTGAAAAAAAAAAAGATTATGTGTCAAAGAACTGGCAAGAAGCAAAGAGGAATGTAAGGATGCTCCACCTCACTCTTTTTCTCTATCCTCCTACACCATCTCTCCCACCTGAATCCTCACTTATGCCACAAAATTGAAGATAAAATAACACAAAGGCTTAAACTAGTGTGTGTCCTATACAAAAGATACGAGCATGTACTCAATGCAGGAAAGAGTCACTGAAGATGTTGTCTACTAATAAATACAATCTGTGTACCACGTTCGTCATTAGCAAATGATAAGTGTTGCCAAACCAAAAGCTCTAAAATTAATATGATGTCTTCCCAATAAAAAAGGGTTAGCAAATAATTAATGATGGAAACCAGAGCTCATTGACCCAAGCATATGAAACCCTAGTAAAGTATAAGCACATAACCTTGCTCCCAAAAATGTTTGCTGGTTCATGAGAAATGAATGCATTAGCGCTCTTTCCAGTCCCACTCACTCTAAACCCAATTTCCCATATGTGTAACTCAAGCACTCCACTTTACTACAGAACCCCGAGTTACATCAGACCCGGGTGCCCAGGCCCAAGTAACGTAGCTTTCTATTCTTACCAAAAGAATCCAAAAGAAACCTATCTATCTATAAAAGCTACAGTACATTGCAAGGATGTTAGAGGTATTACTTGCTTTTTAATAGAACCCTTGTATCCATTTGATATAAACGGAATAGAACAAACAAGGTGAAGTGACCAACCCAAGATTTGCAAAGTATGCCAAAGGTTCATCTCTAGCCAGGCCAGCATATGCCAGCGAACCTTCCGTGAGCAAGATAATGTCGTCAAATTTAGAGTAAATTGATCCTCTAGGCTGATGAATAGAGCAAATTACGGTATGACCATCTTGTGCAAGTTGACGCAGCGTTTCCATCACCTTTTCTGCCTGGAAGGCATCAAGCCCTGAGAAAAAACAAGCTTAAAGATGAAATAATCATAGATATGTGTAGGTTTTTGTTGGTTTCATATGCATGTCGAAGAACTATCGGATATAATTGTATGATTAGCAAGCATGTAACATGAGAAAGATGTAAGGCAATGACCTATATGCCTTCACAATGACAGTGGCGTGAAATGCAAACAAATCAACTACAACAACAAACAACCATTGTGGTACTCTCAAAGGAATCTAGGGAGCATGTGATGAAAGAGGGTCTACCCCCGCCCGCGAAACCTCAACTGAATGAAATGGTATGGTATATAATTCAGATGATGGATTTGCAGGAGTCCAATAAACCAAAATTTCAGGATTGGGCTTATAAGACATAAAGCCACAACCATAACTTTATATCATCAATCAACACCGACATGACACTCAGAGAGACCACGAGATATCTCAATCAAAATTGGGGCACTTTCCTTATATCTCATATTCTTTTGAGAAGGAAAGAAGATCTACAACAGGAGGCGCAGAGCCGCAGATGGAAAGGCTCCAAAGAACTAATCAAAGTACAATGCAAAAACTACAAACTAAAGCTATACATCACATCAAAATAAATTGAGCTGTCCTTTATATCAACCAATTGGATGTGTCAAGCAACCTACATAGGGAAATAGCTCTAAAACAGAGATATTTTGCATCACCATCTTGTTTGCAGTAACCCAATAACGAGTTGTGTGAGTTAACAATATACAAATCAAAGAACCTCAAACAGGGATTCATTAACCTTCAAACTCTTAAATTTTAGCGTATCTTTGTCAAGATAGAAACAGCAAAAGGTGTAAAATTATGTTTCGACTGCTTCAATAGGTGGCCACATTCAACTATGGCTTGTTTGAAAGAAATCGAGAAAATATCTACAATGTCCATGTATCTTAGAGTTTATGTTACTCTGTCATATGACTGATATTGTTTCTCTGTCAATGAAGGTACTATCGCAAAGTTGTCATTCCTACATTTTAAACATAAGGAAGTAAAGTGTTGTGAGACAAGCGAATATGGTTACATGGAATCTTCTGGGGCGGAAAGTTTAAAATACTTAGGGAATATCAAGTTCAGTCAGTGACACATTCATACGCCAATTACAGCAGGAAGAGAAAATTATGCTTGAATCAAAGATGTGAAAGCACGCGGTATAAAGCAGACATACCAGTTGTTGGTTCATCTGCAAATATGACCGAAGGACTAGCAATTAGTTCGCATGCTACAGACAAACGCTTCTTTTCACCCCCACTAATTCCCCGGACCTTGGCATCACCTACGACTGAATCTGCACAGCTGACCTTTGGAAGAATTTTACAAAATTCAATATTTAGTATAAACTCCCAATATTATACCATCATAAACTTACTTCAAAAGAGATAAAAAGTTCATCACAAGATCAATGAAGAGACGTAAGACATGAATATTTAATTTCTCAACAGCGTTGACAGTCTTGACACACAAAAAGAAAATTCTTTGTAAAGTTCAGTTACAGAACCCTCAAAATAAAAGCCAAGGAACGCATCAGCAAATGCCTCTCATGAAGATCCCAACTACAACAGATAAGCCATAAGATTCTGCACCCTAAGAAGGGAAAAACTACTACTGTCGTACCTCAAGAGTTCATTCAAAGGGGGTTTGACTATCAATCATACAGGCCAACTGAAATCAAAAGGTGAACTATACTGACTAATCTATTGTATGCGGAAAGGGCAGTTGAACAGAAAGAATAAAAAAACCGAATGATGGTAGTCAATATAAGAAACGAAGTAAAATTGTAATTAAAAAACAAAAACGAATTCCAGACAATATGGAGATAGTGCTCAGAGCATAAGTCTTACCAAACCCAGTCTACGCAAAAGATTATTAACATAATGAACTCTCTTTTCTCTGGATGACATTTGTGGAAGCTGGAGTTCAGCAGCAAGAGACAGTGTTTCCCGCACAGTCAGCTGAGAAAAGAAGAGATCCTCCTGCCTTACAAATGCTGACCTATAACAGTATGAACATACAGACATGAGGAAATAAGACATAACATCTTCTCATATATTCTCCTCAAATGGCACGTACTTGTAAGATTGCTTTGAGGCGCTATGTCCATTGACCTCCAAAAGGCCTGATAAGTTCAACCTAGGCGATGCTGCAAGCTGACAAGCTAAAATATTGATCAGTGTTGTCTTCCCTGACCCTGAAGGCCCCATTATAGCCAACAGCCTTCCAGGTTTAGCCTCGCCACTGACATTGTTTAACAAAAATCTTACCTGCAACAATGTTTTTATCTTACACCCATTAACTATAGGAAAGAAAACAAGACTTTATCTAACATTCCCTACAACATATTAGCTGCCAAAGATTCAACCAGACACAAGAGGGTTTATTTCCGACAGGTAGCTGATAAGTATCTTGCTCGTTCCAAATGCTAGAAAACACATATCAGAATATAATTAATCCAGTTGTGAAATAAGCCTCTAAAACTCTCCTCCATATCACACACTCACCCTTCCTTTGCTCCGACTGCACCATACATTTCTTTAGATGGTCTATCTTGGCATCACATCAGTGCTAATCAATTGAGGTAAATTAAACCATACACCATGGACCAAAATGAGCACGGTACTCCCCCTAACAATTGTGGGGTGAGGACCACGATAGACAAGTATTTATCTTTTTTAATCAAGGTCCACGCACTACTATGGTAAGACAGAACACAATGCTAACCATGGTCCTTGGACTCTGCTTCTCGTGTCTGGGATTTCATATGGTACAAGTTCTTTGGTAATTTAGCCAAGGCTGACAGCTTGTTTGGATTGAGAGTAATTGTCACTATAGTAATAGAGGCAAAAACAACGGAAAATGGAGAAATGGTGGTGGTGGATGGAGTAGCAAAGAGATGGAGGAATAACTATTACGCCCCACTCCCCCTTTTATAGTTTGATGATCACCCCTTCCCCCCATTTTCCACTATATAACAACATCAATTGTTCATCCTACCTATTAAATTTGGTCTATTACTCGAGTAACAATTACTCTCAATCCAAGCGGCCCCTAAAGGATATTCAATCGTTCCACGATACCAAGCCCGCCTTATCACGACGAACTCATTCTATTCAACTAAACCTACAGGGATCAACTCTTCACAATACCTCTCACACAGTCACACAATCACACACCTTCAACACACTAAAAAGCAACCAAAAAACAAAATTAAATAAATAAACAAACACAGTGTACTGAATTATAGTATTATAGGAGTACAAGATAATCAAATAAAATTGGGAAGCAAATAGTTTCAAAGAAATGAAAAAATTGTTGATGATAAGGAGAAAAATAAACAAAGAAAATTTACTGATTTAGACTTATTGTCGGAGAGAGCGCAAGTGATGTTGCTCCAACGAATTGTCACCGGAAACACTTTACCGTCGTCCGCCGGAGAATCATCTGAGCCGTCAATTTCATCTCCGCCGTTGTCATCACCGTCGAATTCGTTTTCTGGCAAAAGAGTGGGGCCGGGACCGGACATCAAGCGGACGAAGAGCGCGGCGGCGACGGCGACGAGAAGCTGACCGACGCCATTCCCGCCAAATTTTCCGACGATAGCTCCCACCTTCTTCCCGCCTATGTTCACCATTTTATCGTCAGTCGCTGTCTATCTGCTTATCCTTGAACCCTGGAACTTGCCACTTAAGTGACCGTGTTGGTTATCCCTCACTATTATGTGCCTTTATAGTCGACAAAAGTGACACGACACAATGGGTCGAAACGATCTTTACGGTTACGGTTAAGATGAGATTTTAGATAGGTTTCATTAAACTGGCCGGTTGAAACCCGATAACAGTATAAATGGGTCGAATTTGTATGAATCGGATCACCCTTTCAAGACATGTATTTGACACGATAACCTAATTACTCGTATGTGTTAGAAAGAGGACGATTTGTGACAATAAAATTTGTCAATGGCCTTATGCAATGAGACGTAGTAATTAGTTTGGAGTTAGTAAATTGGATTTTTCTTCATTGTCAAAAGGGTTATCATATTCGACAAATAATGTTGTTGTTAACCCAACCCGCCCCACCTGTTTACCGCCGGATATAGTACTAAGTTCGTTATTTAATGGCTTCCTATCTCGTATCATCAAAGGTGTATGACTTTAAAGTTTTAGTACTAATAAAAAGAAACACACACTAACCAATGACCATGGAGTTGTATAAAAGATTGTGTCGTCGGTCTAGCTTTTTTCAAAACGACATGATAATCATGTCAACCAACACTTACAACAAAAAAAAAATGGACGTCGCACAATTTGTTTACCCCAATCTCACTTGATTGAGCTATCGTTTTTTTAATCAATAATCATCCAGTCCCACTTTAACGTGAGGACAATTACTTTATCGACATACCGATATGTAATAAAATTATCAGTAAAATTTCTTTTTTGAAAAGTTAAAATTATAAGTAATTTCATAATGGCTACATGCTGAATAATAGAGGTGTATGTGCAATGCCAAAGGGTGGGAAATAATTCCGGTAGGAATAAGATGGCCCAAACTCCTATCATTTTTTGTGAAATTGTCGATGTTTAGGGCATTCATTTCATGGGACCCTTCCCGAAATCCCACGGCCACCTCTACATTTTATCAGCCGTGGACTATGTCTCCAAGTGAGTGGAGGCAAAGGCCACGAGTAATGGCGATTCTCGTGTAGTGGCGGACTTTCTTAGATCACGTATATTCTCGAGATTTGGCATCACCAAAGCTCTGATAAGTGAAAAGGGGATTCGCTTTTGCAATAGAACGGTCCATGGCTTGCTTAAAAAGTTCTATGTGGTTCATAAAGTGTCAACTCTATATCATCCTCAAATCAATAGGCTAGCCGAGGTGTCAAATCGAGAAGTCAAGTCGATTTTACAGAAGACCGTGAATCCCAGCCGAAAAGATTCGAGTTTGAGGTTGGATGATGCTACTAATTAGCAAATCCACTAAAGTAGCTACCAATTTAGCTACTAATTAGATTTGGTCTCCAACTTAGATACCGAAATAGCTACTAATTACTTTTTTTTTTTTTTAGACCAAATTGGTCTCTAATGTCGGTCTCTAATTTAGGGAATTAGAGACCAATTACACAACGGTCTCTAAAACGGTAGCTAAACAACTGTTCCCTTGTAGTGTTGGGCTTGTAGGACGGCTTTGAAAACACTGATTGGCATGTTCCCATATCAGATGGTGTTTGGGAAAGCTTGTCACCTTCCGGTATAATTGGAGCACCGAGCTTATTGGCCCGTAAAGTCTCTTCATTTGACAATGGGTAAGATCGGTATTCATTGAAAACTTCAAATACAAGAATTGGAAGAGCTACGCCTTGAGGCATACGACAATGTTTCAATTTACAAGGAGAAAACCAAGGCGTGGCATGAAAACTTGTTGGCAAAGAAGAAATTCGACGTGGGAGACAAAGTGTTATTGTTCCAAGCAAGATTGAAGCTCTTCCCCAGGACACTACGCTCAAGGTTGTGCAGTCCTTACATCATTTCAAAAGTATACCCTCATATACGGTTTCAACCTATGACAATTCACTTTGAAAACATTTTCCTCGTTTTCCTAAAAGATTTCCTCTGCACCATGAGGGTATAGTATTGAAACGGTGTAAGGATCGCACCACCTCGAGCGTAGTTTCCCGGGGAAGAGCTCCAATCTTGCTTGGAACAATAACACTTTGTCTCCCACGTCGAATTTCTTCCTTGCTAACAATTTTTCAAGCTACGCCTTGCTTTTCCCTTTGTAAATCGAAGAATTGTCGTATGCCTCAAGGCATAGCTCTTCCAATTCTTGGAGTTGAAGCTTGAGAGGCCTCCAGTGGTTGAATCTGCCAATTTAGCCACTCACTCTAAAGGGAATCCTAGAAAGCGCAAAGTTGGTCCAAACCATGACAACGATGTACCTAGTACATCTAAGTCAAAAAATGACACCAAAGATCACTTCAAGAAAGACTGCCTGAAGTACATGATGTGGCTAGAGAAAAAGATAATTTTACTATTGTGTGTTTTGAATCTCATATAGTTGATGATCCTGATAATACTTGGTGAATTGATTCGTGTAGTACAAATTTAGACCTGGCAAAACTGACCCGGACCCGAACACCCGACCCGAAATTTGTGACCCGTAGCCCGAATTTCACCCGTAGTGGGATTACCCGTATTTAACCCAGACTCGTTTACACCCGACTCGGACCCGATTATCACCCGAAAACAACTAACCCGAAGTCAACCCAAACCCGTAATGACCCGAACTAAATTGACCCGACCCATTCTTCACCCGAATGCGAATTAGACCCGTATTAAATTGCCTAGAATTAAATTTCCCCCAAACTATGTATTTAATTAACTTTTGATTTAGGGATACGATCATTTCTCGCAAATAACTTCAATTCTTATAAAGTGAGCCAATTAGGTCGCTACTGAAATACATACTGTATACACCTCATCGGATTATTGATGAAGGGGTATCACAATTTAGTCCAGAGTAACATGGAAAATAACCTCTCAGATTATTGATGAAACTCATGAAAGGCCGAAAGGGTATCACAATTTGCAGAACTTAGAATCATGCCACTGCCACATGAAAAATCACAACACATTTTGGAATCCAACGACATATTTAGGTCCATGTCTCCGTTCCACATTGTAATACATATGATCTACCCAAACTCAACTTAACCAAATACACGGAAACTACAAAGAAAAAACAGAGAATTAAATTATCCCCAGACAAAGCCAAAGCTGCTCGATGTTCCAAACTGTTTGTTGGCTTATCATGGGAGAACTCCAGTAATTGCGGTGTAGAAGATCCGAGAGAGTTAAGAAGTCGTATTCCATTCTACCTCTGTCCCATTAAATTCGTCTTCACCTGGAGTTACTAGAACAAAGAAACAACAATTATGTTACAACTAGAGTACTAGTTGGACTAAGCTAATATTATTGATATGCATCTGCCTGGCTCTATACACAATAGAAAGGGAGAGAACAAGCACAATCCATTACCTTCATAGCCATGAAGCCAACTCCGAGCTGTTATCAAAGCTTCAACATTTTCAGGAAGAAAAGAGCTTCTCCACTTGTTTAGAACCCTTCCCCCGATGCTGAACGTTGACTCGGAAGCAACCGTTGTGAGAGGTACAGTCAAAATATCCCTACCAAGATAAGAAAGGTTGCCAAATCGTTTTTCATTTTCTTTCCAATATGACAAGACATCCAGTGGTTGATTACGATCAAGTTTTGTCTCCTCCAAGTAGAGGTCCAACTTGGACTTTGAAGAACTAGCCTCTATAGACTCTTCATGATCAAATTGCTACCATGCATAGAAATCTCATATTAATATCAACTATAAGAAATCAGGTGCAAATTAAGTCTAAATCGTCGAATATGTAAAGGAAGAATTAAAACAAAAAATTAGTGAAATCGACTTACAGAAAGGTCATGCTTTCGCTTGCGACTAGTTGATTTATAGCTTGTTCTTCTTGTTGTGTTGGAGTTTGAGGGGGTCACAGGAGAGTTTGAAGGGCTATTTTCTTTAGTCTCATCATACTCAAGAAGAAGTTGTTGAAGTCTAAGAATCACCTCATTTACCTCTGTCATAGCTCTTAGCTCGTCTTCGAAGAACCCTTGGTAACAAAACTTCATAAATTGTTTCTTAAAGCAAGGATCAAGAACCACAGCAAACGCAAACAAAACATTGTATTGTTCATCCTTATGAAACCAATACTTACCAAATTTATCCATCATAATCATCCCCATAGCTCTTATATCATCATCACAACTGACTACCATATCCTTTAGAAGCATTGAAATCCTCCAAACATTCTCAAAATAGTGGTTGGCAGTAGGATAATCCCTTCCAGAAAATAAGTCAGTGATGTCGGAGAATGGTTCTAAAATATCTCGAATTTTTTCAGCTTTCTCCTACTCATCTGCATTTGGACAAAACAAGTACGAGGTATCCTTTTCTTTTAACTCTTGAAATGCCGCACGATAGAGAATAACTCTATCAAGCATCATATAGGTGGAGTTCCATCTAGTAGGAACATCAAACCACAATGCCTTAGTCTCCTTAATCCCACACAAGGTCACACATGCCCTAAAGTGTTTCTTTCTTGCTTCTGATCATCTCACGTGTTTCACACTTTGCCTAATCTTGATAACTATATCCTTAATCATCTCTAACCCATCTTGAACAATAAGATTTAAAACATGGGCAGCACAACGAATATGAAAATACCTACCACCACCTACCAACGTGTTCTCTGAACGAAGTGTGTTTAGAAGGTAGAGTTGGATCTTATCATTGCTTGAAGCATTATCCAACGTCATTGAGAAAATTTTCTTTTCAATGCCCCAATCACGAAGAAAACTTAATACTTCAGCATACATGGCATATCCAATGTGTGGCGTTTCAATGTTAGTGAAATTTAATACCCTGCTTCTTAGTATCCAATTAGAATCTACATAATGAGCAGTCAAACATAGATACCCATATGTTTGACAAGACGTCCACATATCAGCAGTTAGACAAATACGACCAGGGACATTTTGTAAAGTCTCCTTTAATCCAGACTTCAAGTTTTCATGCAACTTTAAGCAATCAGCCTTTGCTGTGTTTCTAGAAATGGTTTTAACCTCGTTACACAAATAAGCATGTATCTTCCGATTACCATTATGTTCAACCCAAGAGAAAGCATGCATAACCATGCTCTATAATAGCTCTAGCTATCAAGTCTCTATATTGAGCTTGGCTGAAGGGGGCAGCAGCAACACAATTTAATCTCAAGTACGATTGATAAGGTGAACAAGTCTTCAAATGCGAATTCATGTTTTTCGTGACATAGTGGGAATTAGCTTTAAAGGTAGCTGACTTACAGTGGATGCATTGTGCCCTCTGTATTCCGTCCTTATAATCTTTAGGATCCAAGATCAAATATTGTGACCAAGAAGGGCTTCGCTTTTTCAATGTCTTATTCGTTTCAGTTGTAGCGTCGTCAGGTGTATCATCAGTAGTTGTTGAAGCTGGTATAGTTGTAATAGCTTCAGTACTCGTCCCTATAACTGTCTCTGCCATGACTGATTTCAAAAAGTTGGAGGTCAGTTTTAATTGGAGTAAATTATAGCATTTTAATCACAAAAAAAAAAAAAAGAAAGATAACTGATACACATTAAAGTGAGTTTTAAATAATTGATAAGCTTTAGAATGAGAAGGAACATGACATGAGACAGGCAAGTAGAGCGCGCAAAAAAGCTGTTAAATAACGGAAAATTAATTAGTCCCATGGGGAATCGATGATAGATGGCACCATCTCACATGAAACATCTTCCCTAGCCATATCATATTTGTAATATGGAAAGGACAAAGACATCAATACATGACCTTTATGTTCAATGAACCATTGATTCAACCTCTGACTAGCTCAATGACAGAAATCGGAGTACAGTTCTAATGCAATCAAATAATTACACACCTCACCCATCAGATAATTCACAAATAATCACCAAGCTCTGCTAATAATCACAAAGAATTGAACTTTATTAATACTACCTCACCCATTCATCCAAAACCCATAAAAAATGGACACTTTTCATAATACGCAATAACATTCAATCAAATTCACATTAGCTCAACAACAAATTATACCAAATAAAAGTGTGCAGAGTTAGTAAAGTCTCAAATTGACATCAAAGCTCACTGTTATTATTAGTAGCCTAGTATCTAGTTCTACAAATTGAGTTTAGTTAAGGAACACATACCAAATAAAATTAGCACAAAAACACAACCTCAAATTATAACAAGCCACAACTATACACTACTAATTCAATCCAACAGAAAAGATCACTAAAAACAGTCACAATCGTAGTCGAATCTCTATGTAAATTCATTTTTCCCATTTATCGTTCACAATAATTTTACTAACTCTGCATTATTATACAATCAATTAAAATGAATGGGTGAATCAATGAATAAAGCTAGTGTGGGAACAAAAATTGAATTTAAAAGAGAACATAAATATAGTAAGTTCAAGCTCATTCATCACAAAAAAAGAGAATAATCAATTAAATAGAATAATTGGTGAATGAATTACTAACCTTGAAGAAATCCCAAACTTGAACTTTGAGAGAGGAGAGAGATTGAATGAATTTTGAGAGAAGATGAGAGAGTTTTTGTGGAGATTAATTGACCATGGCGTGAGTTTTGAGAGAGTGGAGAGAATATATGAGGGGCAGGGAATTAGGGACGTGACGTGGCCTTATTTTGGTTCACTCATTTCATTTTAATTGATATATTTTGGCGCTGGAAATTTTTGTGTATGGCGCCATTTTTTTGTGTGGCGCCATATAATTTCTGTGTTTGGCGCTGAAAATTTTCGTGGTAGCGCCATATATTTTAGCGATCGCGTCTAATTCCCCCGTCGCACTTTAATTATTCCCCTAATGTTAGATCGTAGGTTTTTAGTAGTTATAAATGATAGAAAATACAAACATTCTATACAATGGAATTGATTTAAGAGGCGTCTCTTTTGTACGATGTTAGATTGAACAATGTTTTCAGTACGAATATACTATCCTTAATTAATACTCCCTCCGATCCAGATTAAACTTCACATCCTGTTTTTTAGGGTTTCGACTTTGTCTTCCCCATACCCAAACTATTAAGTTTTTTGTCGAGTGAATAATTCGGGAGGCAAGATCAAGATGTTGGTGATAATTAGCCTTTAAATCTACTTCCTCCGTCCCCCTTTAAACACCCCATCGTCTTTTTCACTTGGATTAAGGTAATTTTGTTTGTTTATTATTGCTGGAGATAATAGGTGGTTTGTTTATTATTGTTGGAGATAATGAGTGGTTTGTTTATTATTGTTGGAGATAGTGGGTGGTTTGTTTATTATTTTTGGAGATAATGGATGATTTGTTTATTATTTTTGGAGATAGTGGAGTGTAAATGTGTGGTGAAAACTTACCCCATTTAGTAAGTTTTGAAATTGGGTGTTTAAATAGAGACACCCCAAAAAGGAAAGCAGGGTGTTTAAAGGGGGACGGAGGGAGTATTTGCTAAATGAATCATTAAGAATTATTTATTAATTTTCATTTTGAAGTGCGCAAAAGGGAGCGGGAAGTATAATCTGGACCGGAGGGAGTATATTGCATTTAGGTGAGAAGTATATACAACAATAATCTATAAATGAATGAGTAGTAACTCGTGAGTCGAGTGTTAGTTGTACGAGTGTTTAACTTACGGTTGGTTATTGCTCTCTATGGTATCCAAACAGTGTGCACAGAGACGGTCACAAATTTGAAGTAGATAAGACAACTTGTTATTAATCGGGAAGATAAGAGTCCAAGACTACTAAACAATTTCTTGTGTTAAATATGCTGGTACCGACAAGATGTGACTTGATTTACTACTCCCTAGCCGATAATAAACGCTACATATGTGATACGTAGTCAGTAGTAACTAGTACGTGTATTTCAATTGTATTGTTTAGAAGTTATCTTTGAATCTATAAATAATACGACCATTATCACATACTCACACTCGGTATAATAGCAAAATGTTAATACTAGTTCATTTTATAATGTCAAGAACTCAAAGGAATAGAACTATAGAAGGACAAGCTTACGTACATTCGTACAAAACCAATACTCCTAACGTATTGGAATTTATGCATAACCTATTTTAATTATCTTCGATTAATGTTTTGCATTTATTTGGTCAATCAATTGGAGATAAATGTTATCGTACAAATCGAATAATGATATGACCCTAGTCTTGACACATACCCGAATTAACCCGACCCGAACTAATCCGACCCCGAACCAACCCGTATAATTTGACCCGTACCCGAAGTTGACCCGGAGATTGATGGACCCGAAGATGGCCCGAACCAGCCCGAACTCGACCCGACCCGAAAGTGACCCGACCCGAATGACCCGTTTGCCAGGTTGAAGTACAATTCACATTGCCAACAATATGCAGGGATTTTCAACCTAAGGAAACCACCGCTGGGAAATGAGGAAGGCATCTATTCAAGAAACCGGTTGCGTTCACCTGTTGAAGGAATTGGAACCTTTAGACTTGTTTTAAAATCCGGTTTTCAATTAGATCTTGAAAATACATTTTATGTACCTGCCTTTTCTAGGAATTTGATTTCTATTTAAAGACTTTGTAATCTAGGATATGGATTTGTATTTCGAAAATCATTTATGGATTTGATTGTAAACAATAATGTAATAGGCTGTGGTGTGTTAACCGATAATCTGTATCAAATTCAGTTAGATTTTTCTTCTCAATCTTATTTAGTAAGCTTGCATGACCCAAATGTTGGCATTAAAAGATGTACTATCAATGACGATTCCTTCATGCTTTGGCATAGGAGATTGGTAAATGATGGAGTTTTCAAGACTCTTGATTTTACTGATTTTGGTTCTTGTATAGATTGAATCAAAGGAAAGCAAACTAACAATTCCACTAAAGGTGCCCGAAGAAGTTCTGAACTTCTTGAGATTATTCACACATATATTTGTGGACTGTTCGATACTTCCGGTTTCAATGGCCATCGATATTTTATTACATTTATTGATGATCATTCTAGGTATATGTATCTTTATCCCTTAAAAAGAAATCTGAGGCACTTGATGTCTTTAAAGTGTTCAAATTAGAGGTAGAGAAACAAAAGGGAGGTAATGGAATCGATAATTGAGGAAGAGGAAGCAGTGGAAGACCTTAATCAGCCGAAAACTAATGAAGTTGGATGGCAAACTGTTTCGCACAAGAAAGGTAACAATTCCAACTCTAATTCTGTGAATAGAGTAGGCCTGATGCAATTATCTGTTGAGGATGTTATTGAAGGGATTGGGAGAAATGTAGTGATTTGCTATGTGATTGGGGCTAACCCTCCTCCAGACACTATGCAGGGGTATTTTAATCGAATTTGGGGGAAAAAGGGATTAGATAAAGTTTCTTTCTTGCCTAATGAGATTTTCATTGTTAGATTTAAAACCTTAGGTGAAAAGGATGCTGTTTTGAAATCTGTGTATAATCTGTTTGACAACAAACCTGTAATTGTAAAACCTTGGTTGGAGGGTATGGAATTGTCTAAGGAGGTAGTCAAAAATGTTCCTGTGTGGATGAAACTTATGAGATTAGACCTAAGGTTTTGAACCTCGAATTGTATTCAAAAGATAACTGGCATTGTAGGGAAGTTTGTCAAAGTTGACAATGCAACTGAGGATAAAAGTAGACTTGGGTATGCTCGAGTCATGATTGAAGTGCAGGTCAACCAGGATTTTCCTACTGTGCTGAAGTTCTTGGATGAAAAGGGTAATGTTGTGGAGCAGGTAGTAGAATATGAGTGGCAGCCTAGTGTGTGCAATGTTTGTAAAGGAATTGGCCACAAGACTGAGCAGTGTAGAAAGAAAAATAAGCAACAACCTCAACCTGCTCAGCCGAGAGTTAGACAGGTTTGGAGACTAGTCCAGAGGCCACATGCTGAGACTAGGGTTAGCCCTCAACCTCAACCAGTAGTGACAAATTTTGTCACTCCTCCAATTTCTATACTTGTGGCTCAGACTAGTAATGCAGGGAGAAATGTTCAAAGGCAATTGATATTAACCCCTCAAATGGCTCACGAGCAATTAGGACTTATAGGATTTGAGGGAACAAGTTTTGCTGATATGGTTCGTATGAGAAGGAATGAAAACAGTGCAAATGGTAATGCTGGACATGGTCAGGGTGACCATGGCTAGTATAGGGTTTTGGAATGTGAGGGGGCTGAATAACCCTGCAAAGCAGCTAAAAATCAAGAAATTTCTAGACATGTAGCAAATTGGGTTGTTTGGCCTCCTAGAGACTAAGGTGAAACCTAGCTCTTTAGGTAGGGTTCACCTTAGGATTTGTGATAGTTGGGTTGTGTGTACTAACAATAGTATGCATAGTGGAGGGAGAATTTGGTGTACATGGAATCCTGATATGATGGATATCCAGGTGATAAGAATGTCAGCACAACTCATTCATATGCATGTGACTGACAGAAGTACTAAGTTGGATTTTAATATTACTATGGTTTATGGGTTTAATGATAATAAAGATAGGGGGCATCTTTGGAAGGATATCATGGATATCAGTAGAGGTATTAATAAAGCATAGATTGTTATGGGGGACTTTAACAATGTCCTCAAATCTGATGAGAGAATAGGTATTAGAGTTACTTATGCTGAAGTTGCTGAGTTTCAACACTGTACTCAATTGAGCGACATTGCTGATATTGAGACTAAGGGTAGCTTCTACACTTGGAATAATAAACAAGAGGGTGATAATAGAGTCTTCAGCAAAATTGATAGGGCATTAATCAATGATGATTGGCTAATTCAGTTTCCTTATAGCTTTGCCTATTTCCATGCTGAAGGGCTTTTTTTTATCACTGTCCCTGCACTATCAGATTGGTAAATAAACAAGATGTGGGGAGGAAAAGTTTTAAGTACTTTAATGTGTGGAGCAAAATTCCTGGCTATGGAGATATTATTGATAAGGAATGGAATACAGAGGTTGTTGGGACAAAGATGTTTTAGATAATGAAGAAACTCAAAGCACTTAAGGGTCCTTTGAAGGAATTAAGTAGAAATAAACTCTCTAATGTTGAAGCAACTGCAAGTGAGGCTTACTACAAGCTAGTGGAGACTCAGAAGCAGCTTCAGGGAGACCCTAAGAATAAAGATATCAGGGCTAGAGAGAGAATGTAGTCTGAGAAGTATATATACTCACCAAAGCCAAGGGAGAGCTATTTGAGTCAGAAGAGCAAAATGCACTGGATCCAGGATGGGGATGCAAATACTGCCTTTTTCCACTGCTCTATTAGAGCTAGAAGAGTCAGGAATTGTGTGTCTCAAATCGAGGACACTAAAGGAAACTTGAAAAATGACAACAAGGGAATTCAGGAAGCATTTCTGAATTTCTATCAGGAACTACTTGGCAGGTGAGGAGAATGCTGTAAGGTCCATATCAGCACAGTCAGGAAAGGGCCAATAGTGGATGAGGAAATGAAGAAAGAGCTTCTCCAACCAGTAACTAAAGAGGAAATAAAAAATGTGATGTTTTCAATTCCAGGGAATAAGAGTCCTGGACCAGATGGGTACTCAAGTCAGGTTTTTAAAGACAATTGGAGCAAAGTGGGATCTGATATTTGTAATGCAATCCAAGATGTATTCAGATTAAGGAAGATACTGAAGCAGGTTAATAACACTATCTTAACTTTAGTGCCAAAAACTAAGCAGCCTATTTCAGTTTTTGGAGTATAGGCCAATTGTCTGTTACAATACCATTTATAAGTGTATTTCGAAGTTGATTTGCAACTGAATTGGTAAAGTTCTTCCCAAAATCATGAGTCAGAATCAGGGGGCATTTGTGAAAGGGAGAGACATTGTGGAGAATATAATGGTTTGCCAAGACCTAGTGAGGAAGTATAATAGGAATGTCATTTCTCTAAGGTGCCTAATGAAGATTGACTTGAGAAAGGCCTATGACACTGCTGAGTGGACCTTTGTGAAAGAAATGCTTTTGGCACTACAATTCCCTGAGCAGATTATAGAGCTAGTAATGCAATGTGTCACGACTCCGTCTTACACTATAGCTCTCAATGGGAATCACTTTGGTTTTTTCCCAGGAAAAAGGGGACCGAGACAGGGTGACCCCTTATCCCCATTGCTTTTCACAATTTGTATGGAATACGTATCAAGGATATTGAAGGTGGTGGCTGAGAAAGAGGAGTTCAGATATCATCCTTTATGCAGCAAAATACAACTGACTCACCTATGCTTTGCAGATGATCTAATTCTTTTTTGCAAAGGGGAGGTCAAATCTGCAATATTGATGTTGAGAGGGTTCTCTACCTTCTCTAAGGCTACAGGGTTATGCTCTAACATTTCCAAGTCTGAAATGTATTTTGCAGGAGTGAGGAATGTTGTGGTGCAAGAGATTTTGGATTTCTCTCAATTCAGACAGGGTAGTCTCCCATTTAAATACCTTGGAGTACCTATTACTGCAGGTAAAATCTCTGTTATGGAGTGCAATATGTTATCTGAAAGAATAATGGGCAGAATTAGAACACTCGGGTCAAAGAAATTGTCTTATGCTGGTAGGCTGACCTTGGTACAATCAGTGTTAGTGAATCTTCACTCTTATTGGGCTAGAGTGTTTTTGCTCCCAAAAACTGTGATCAAAAAGATTGTGGCAATTTGTAGGAATTTTTTGTAGCATGGGAGTGAGCATATGATTAGAAGCCCACTGATAGCATGGGATGATGCATGCACTCCAAAGAAAGCAGGAAGTCTTGGACTGAGGGATGTCTTGATTTGGAACAAGGCTTGTATCAATAAGTATGTCTGGTGGATTTTTGATAAAGCTGACAAACTCTGGGTGAAATGGATACATAGTATATATATCAAGGAAGATTTGTGGGAAAATTATGTCCCACAAATAGACACTAGTTGGCATTGGAGACAGATATGTAAGATCAAGGATGAAACTAAACATCAATTCATTCAGGGCCTATGGAAGAGCAGAGACTATACTGTTGAAGATGGGTATGAATGGATGAAAGGTAGACATTCAAATGTGGAATGAGGTGGTCTGCTATGGTGTAGACACATTATTCGAAAAGCAGGTTTTATAACCTGGATTGCACTCAGGGAGAGACTTAAGTTGAAGGACAAACTGATGAAGATAGGAGTCTGCAATGAAGATCTCTGTCTCATATGCCAACAGCACTCAGAGACACATGAGCATCTGTTTTTTGGATGTGCCTACAGTAAGAAATGCTTGGAGATGATAAGCAAGAAAACAGGTATCATTATTCCTTCTAATGGTACATTTTTGTGGTGTGCTAAAAGAAGGTGAGGATCTAGAATTAGGAAACAGGCATTTGGATCACTGATTAGTAGTTTGTATTATCACATCTGGTGGGGTAGAAATAAATGCAGACTAGAGGGGTGTATTACGATCCCAAAAAAGCTGAGGGAGGATGTGATGAAAGAAGTAAAAAGAAGAATTAGTGTCGTGGCTATTGATGTAAAAAACAGAAGAATCAAATTGGCTAAGAGCAAGAGGTTTATTGTAATGTGTTGAGTCATAGTAGAAATGAGTGTGTAATCCTGGGGAATGCCCCTTGTAAACATGTAGATTATTTTTTAGCTATATAATTCTTACATTTTAACAAAAAAAAAAAAAAAAAAAAAAAAAAAAAAAAAAAAAAAAAAAAAAAAAAAAAAAGGAACAACAATTTGGAACAGTTCTTACAACCCTTCAAAAGGAGGGTATAATTGTCCTATATTGCATGCCTAGAACACCACAACAAAATGGTGTGGTTGAAAGAAGGAAGCGTACGCTTATAGAGATAGTTTGAAGCATGATCAGCAATTCAAGTTTGCCTTTGTCTTTGTTGAGTAAACTTTAAAAATCGCAGTCTATATTTTAAGTCGGGTTCCATTGAAGGCTAATCCTAAAACTTCTTTCGAGATTTGGAATGGATGGAAACCTTCAAGAATTTGATTTTGATGTTGGACCTAAAAATGATCCAAATTGTTTTTCACAAGCCATGAAAGATGAGATGGATTCTAATGCAAAGAATAAGGTATGGTATCTGAAAGTTATTTACCCTCTAGTTAGACTCCTCTAATTTGTACTTAATTACTCCTAATTAAGTTTAGCTAAGAATCTTTAGTTTCATGTAAGATTAAAGCATAAAAAGTGAATAAAATTAGTTTCTATATCTTAATTAGGAGGAATATTGACCACACCTTCAAGGAAGGTTCTTGAGCTGCTAATTAATGGGGATCTTCCTCCTTAAATCTTGAGTTTTCGATCAATATAGAAAACCTCCTCCAAGATACACCAAGTAGCCCTCCAAAATTCACCCAAAACAAGCTAGTATTATTAGGTGAATAAAACCCTAAAACCAAAATAAAATTAGCTAACACTTTACCTAATGTTATTCTAGGTTTAGATAAGTGTTTTGATCAAGTTTTAATTAACATGCAATGAAGAAAACTTGATCTTAAAGGAAGAGGAAGCGGCTGATTTTTAGAGAAAAATTGAGGTTTTTCACTCAATTCTCTCTGTAAAATTTGTTTGTATATGTGGAAAATGATGTGTTATTTTTGTTTGACCATAATACACATCATATATAGTGGTGGTGGCAGAATGACTATTTTGCCCTTACTAATTATACCCCTTAGCATCTTATGTTACAATTTGGGTATAATCTGTAAACTTATTTGTTTAAGTGTTAGTTTTTTTTTTTTTTTTTTTTTTTGAAATGAAAGTTTTAGTTAGTTATTATATCACTATATATAATAATTAATAATAACATCATTTTAAGATAAAATTACAACTCATTGTAATTCAAAAAGCTAATTGTCAATTTTGACAATTTACACAAAAACCATAATTTATTCGAACTGAGTTCCGAACTCATAAAACATACACTATCATTGATTATCATGAAACCTTCTCTCTAGTGTCAAAGAAGTATTCACTAAGGATAATCATGGCAATGGTAGCTCATTTTGACTTAGAGCTACATCAAATGGATGTGAAAACAACTGTATTACGAATTTCTGCTTGCGAATTCATTCAACGTACTACAAATTGTGTGACATTGGGTTGTTGTAGGAAGTGCATAATAATACCTTCCATTTGATGATGTTATTAGGTGATATGACATTCTTTCATAAATGCGATGCCCTTTTATCAAAGAAAGAACTTCAACATCACAAAGTTGATGGAAAGCCCTGAAAATTGAAATTATCGGTTCAACTTTGGTGCTATAAAGCAACTTTCAAGTTTTAGTCCAACCAAACTTTATATATCAAATTTGGATGGAAATATTACTAATGAAGACATTCACGTAAGTTAAGGTTTTGTATTTCGGTCACCGTAGAATTTAGGTCACCGTAGTTTTTGTTCCAAATTTGGTAATGTTCATGGCTCCTTTATCCATTGCGACGAGTGTGGCACTTCAAACGTATAATCTATAATGTTTTTATTCATTAGTTTTTACTTATAATGTCATCACATAGCCGTTTTGAATGATACTTAGATTTGTATTTCTACAGTGGAGTGGTAAAATAGTATTTTGTAAAGAACGATGCCCTTAACTGTTTCTGAGCTCAACAGTCAAGACAAGCCATTGAAGATTGAGGTGGTTGGTGAGTTCACAAATTCTTAATGCCTTGGTTGGTTCTAAAGAAACTGAATTTAACTTAGGTTTCAACTTAGGGGTACAAATGTTTTTGTCGCACATGCACGTAGTGTTAAGCATTTGTTCTCAGAAGCTCTTTATAATATTGGATGGAAGAATAGCAATGTCTGTTTGATTAGTGTAGATATGTCAATCAGTATCAGCAATGCTGGCAATAATGTTCATGTGGTTTCTCTCAGCCAATTTTGAGTGGAAGTACTTGGAACTGCAGTCCCATTTTTTTAAAATTGTCTTTTGTTCTTTGAGCCAACATGTTGAGCTCTGCGTTCTGAATTTACAATATCATTCTTTTAAAAGTGGAGCCACCTGTATTGCTTCTCTTGAATTTGCTGTTGACATTTGAGTAACTATTCTTTGCATTTGGCTGAAGTTTTGAGTAGTGATCTTTATCCAACTTTTGTTGTACATGCTTCATATATTTTAACTTCCCCAAGATTCTGTACATTGGAGTGCCAGCAACTAGTATCCTTCATGCATCCTGAATAATTTCCTTGAAGGCTTTATGCTTAGCCCAACAGTTGAGGAACCTGATTGTTTTTTTTAGGGGCAGTGAGTTAAAAGCATTTGCTATGATAGCTGAGTGGTCTGATAGCCCAACGCGAATGATTGTAGCAATTGAGTCAGGGAAATTAATCATTCAGTAGGGATTAATAAGAGCTCTGTCCAGCTTTGATCATACTCTTTTATCTCCTCGCAAATTTGTCTAAAGTAAATTCTCCTCCTTGACAGGATTGCATTTACAGTCATTGAATTTTTCCATTTCTGCAATATTTGGATTGGGTTTGCTTATTCTTTCACCTGCACTTCTGATAACGTTGAAATCCTCTAGCATTATCCAACTATTCATCATTTGCCTTGCTAAAATTTCTAAGTCTTTCCACGAGTCTTGTCTCTCCTCTCTACCATTGTTGCCATAGATTATAGTTGCATAGATTTCGGTGTAAGGATATGGTGAACCTTACAATATGAATTGGGAATGATTATTGAGAATTGTCATTTTGATTGTTTGTGGCTTCCATATGAGTCAATTCTACCCCCAAGATGATCATTGTAGTTGTACACTACTTTGTAACCTGTGAACTTTGCTCTACCTATTGCAGGGGCATTATTACCTTCACTTTAGTCTCTAAAATTCTCGCAAAATCCACCTTGTTATTACCCAGGGGCTCCTTAATTTCTTGTTGTTTGAGGGGTCATTTATCCCCCTTATATTACAAGTGGCAAAGATCATTGAGGGGATAAGTCAGCGGCTTATCATTCGCTACTGGCACTTCTTCAGCTGAAACTTTCTTGTCGAGAACTGCAACTGGAAGACCTAAGCTCAGGCACTAAGCAAAGATTGATCCTAGTGTCTAAGTGTGAGATTTAGGACTGCCACTCTTCCTCCTAATTCTCCTTGTGACTATTCTGAACCCCATTTCATACATTGTATCAGTCAGTTTAGGTGTTTTGGTCGACTTATTAAGGGTAGTTTGAGTTTTCTGCATTTATGGTTTTGGCTTAGTTAAAGCATTCTCTCCTTATTTCCTTCTATTGCTATAACCTATGATACTGGGTTTTTGACCTGGTAGACCTTCCCTACTCGTTTGGTTGAGATTGATTGTGGTGCTGACTTTGGTTTTGCAATTCTCTGGTGCTTAGAGGTGTGTATTATGTTGTCCAAGTTTTTTACACCCTAGAAAAAAAAAAAAAAAGGCACCCATTCTCCATTCGTATTCTATTTTTTGCACCATTTGACCACAATGAGGGGTATTAATGGTGACACAATCTGTATTTCTCTAAACACATCTGCGGCCGCTATAATCCTATCGAAACTTAGTTTTTTCTGGTAGATTGTAGTGTGATCTACAAACATTGATTTTGCCAATTTTGTTTGCTATTTAATTTTATTGAGTACATCACCTGACCAAAGGAAACATCTGACATCCCCATAATATTATTAGCACAATATTTCATGAAAAAGATAACAAAATATAAATTGTTTCAAATTGCAATATAAGAACATCTGAAATCCCTATAAATATCACAAACTCTTGCGAAAATAGATAAAGCAACAATACACCATCAATTGAGTACAAAAATAATGAGATTTTGTCCATGACGACATAATAATAATGTAAATGCTCAATTAATTGGTCGCCATTTAACGGATTGGAGTCTGTAGACATTTCACACGTTCTTCATGAACTTAAGTCACATTTTTTTTTTGGAATGGTTCCTCTTCCAACGCTTCATCAATCATCAATTAACCAGAGTTGTGTTGTCTCTCATCTACGCGTTTAGCATTGATGTTATCAAATTTATTTCATTTCCGCTTCTTTTCTAATTTAATTTAGGGTATTTCTATAGAGTGCCCATGTGCACTTTATAACAACTATTAATTTTACCCTTTTCAAGAAAGACAACAATAAATGCTGCTAGTTTTTCTGTTCAATTAGGGCCTGTTTGGTATCAGTTTTTGTTTTTAGTTTTTAGTTTTTTTTTTTTTTTTTGTTTTTTTTTTTGAAAACCAAAGTCCCGTTTTTGAAAACCAGAAAAAAATGGTTTTCAGTTGTCAGTTTTCATTTTCTGTATGACTATTATAGAAACAAACAATTTAAAGTTAATTTTGTAACTCATTTAACTAATTTTTTTACGCAAAAAAACCAAAAAGTGAAAACGGCAGTGATATCGAACATGCCCTTAGATTTTAATGTATTTGTTTACCTTTGTTCAATTACCAAAAAAAAAAAAAAAAAACTTTGACTGGAAAAGAGTTTAGGTGCTAACATATATCATGCACAAATTATTAGGTACCCCGGGGGTACCTAGAGCTACGTACCCCCCGGTACACTGTTCACGCATGAACAGTAATGAGCGAAAATAATGAGTGAAAATTGGGAAATAATGAGTGCAAATTGAGAAATGATGAGTGAAATTTGCGAAATAATGATTGAAAATTGGGAAATAATGAGTGAAAATATATAATGACTATAAAGTGGTATAGAATGAGTGAAAAT
>JBBYHQ010000015.1:1094582-1107445 GCA_038382645.1 Spergularia azorica
TGATACTATACGTTTTGGGAAATAATAAGATGATATTATACGTTTTGGGAAAAGATGGTGCATAAACATACAAAAAACTTGATAAGGAGGCAATAAAAAAAAACTACAACTTTTATTCAAATGATAAGAAAATAATTATTACGTAAGTCGTACGATATAATATAATCGTGCAACGCACGGGCTTAGAAAATATAAGTTATTAAGTGAGATATAATGTTTGAACCGTGCAACGCACGAGTTTAAAACTAGTTTTGTATATATCAGCTCCTATATCAGCTAATTCTGCCAAACACTTATATGACTATCAGCTAAAAACTTTCAGCTACTATTGCAACAATTATTTCAGCTTTCAGCTACTATTTCAGCATTCAGCTACTATTTCAGCGTTCAGCTACTATTTCAGTTAGTTTTACCAAACATAGCCTAATAGTTTTTCTTCAATTCTCTATGATTTGCACTTTTTTTTTACCTCTTTCTTTTTGGTAAGAGATGTGTTGCAAAATGAAACTATGTCACAAATATTATAATCAAGATTAGAAAATTGGAAGAGAATCATATACTTTTTGTAGATCGGAAATCATTTTTTTAGACAGTTTCTACCATTTAATATTTTCTACACTTAATTGATTTTAAAACTTTCCTTTTTCAATTTAAGTTAAATTATTTGAATATTCAACTAATTTAATTGTTTATTAATTTTACACATTTTTATATTAATATTTTATATATAATTCCATATCTTTAAAATCAGTAATATTTTTTTTTAATTTCATCCAATACGATTGTGGCAAGTGTCCATCAATGAAGGGTTGTACTCGGCTTTTATAATATAGACTAGTTTGCGTGCCCGTGCCGCGCCCGGGCTCCCTATTTGTATTAATCATACTTGTTTCACAAATATATTACATAAACTGTACACATAAATGTCACGTGTTGAACATTATTTAACGTATGAAAAATATCTAGTTTAATTTACCTATGAATTTATAAGTGTCAAGCTGTCAGCTATCACTTAAAGAATATATGATATCCCTTATAATAATGTTGATTACTACCACCTCCATAAAAGTTAAAATGACTATTTGATCGAGATGAGGGTTTGACTTACAAATATAAGAATAAATATTCATAAAAAAAAATAATGAAATGAACATCGTTTAAAGACTTATACTCTCTCTAATTTTGATGATAATGTTGCATGAAAATGTCACGTATTAGCCATCATTTCAAAGTATTATTTAGTCTAATTGTTTGCATCAAAAGGTGACATTATGCGAGAAATAAAAAAACTCGATGTGGTAGAACATGAGTCAACTCAATCCTATTCATGAACCCCTATTCATGAACTAAAGATACATGACAGAATAATGTCCAGCCTGAACTTGATTTCGATTCTAAGAGAATGAAACTTTTGAATAATAAGCCAGAGAGAGAGAGAGAGAGAGATGGAGCAAATTGTATAGACAAATTCGAGATGAGAACTTCACTATATGTGTAAAAACCAAAAAAACAATGAACAAAATTCGAGATGATACGATCAAATAAATTTTAGTAACCATACCTAATGAGGATTTAAAAGAAAAAAAAACTTAATATATATGATCAAACCCACTCTGATCATACCTAGAAAATTGAAGGGAAAAACACAATCATATAAGGAAACGAAACATTTGAAAAATTAGAAACAATAGTAGTCGAGAGAATCTAAAACAAAAGAGGAGAAATAAATTCTGGTCAAACTTTTATATCATATTCATTTATTAACTCATTTTCTCTACAAAATTATTGCTCTTTGTATAGACATATTTCTTCACTATAGTCTAACATAGAGCAAAAAAGTTATACTGCTCGAATTTCATTCATTTCTTTTATATGTGCTTGATTTTCTACATATAAGCATAGCTTAATGTAGTTCGAATGGTAAATTACAATAACATATAAGTTGTAAACGGAGAACTTTATTTAGTCACTTTTTATAATAATAATAATAAGTCACATTTGTATGCATCAAATGTGCCACAATTCGAGAAATTCAATAACTCGACGTGGTAGAATCTGACTCAATTAAACCCTATTTATGAACTATTACTACATAACACAAAATGGCCAACTCAAACCTGATTCTAATAATAATATAAAAAAAAAGGTACTCAAGAACCCACAAAATAAAAGAACAAATTGTATAGACAAATTCATGAGCCAATGCTACATAACAAAATACATCATGGCCAACCCTATTCATGACCAATTATTAACTCTTTCTATAGACATTTTTCCTTAAGTGCTACACACATTGTTTAATCCCGTCGAATATTTTTGAAATAAAACCTTTCGACACTTGTACGAAGAAGTCAAATTGGCAATATTAGTGAACAGAAATCTTTATAGTGACTTGTTAAACTAATAATTATTCACCTTAAGGCTTATCATTTTCTCCAATTCTCTAAAATTTGCACATTTTTTTTGGACCTTTTTTTTTTGGTAAGAGATGTATTTCCAATGGAGCCAAAGACTAACTATTCATTGGTTTATGGGATATAATGGAATAAAGCAAAATGGCTCATAAAACTGTCTATGCTTCTTATTTTGTGAAGTAGCAGTCAATTAGTGCGATTCTCGAAGCAATTTTCATTTTGGGTCATCCGTGCGCAGTCTCTCTATGCTTCAATAAGGGTAAGGCTTGCGTGCATCCGACCTCCCCTTACCCCGCCTTATGACGGGAGCCTTTAAGGCACTGGGGTGAAAGATGTTGTTGTAGATGTATTGCAAATGAAAATAATGTGTCACAAATGTTATGTTCATGATTAACAAATTGGAAGAGAACCATATACTTTGCATAGATTGTAAATCATTTTTTTAGACTGTTTGAACAATTTAATAATTTATACATTTTATAAGTTTTTAAGACTTTCCTTTTTCTATTTAATTTAAAATTATATAAATATTTAACTAATTATAATTTTTAATTATTTATTAATTTTCCTTATTACTATATTAATATTTTATATGTATTTTCATATCCTCATAATCAATAATATTTTTTAATCTCATGCAATAAGATTGTGCCAAGTGTCCATCAATGAAGGGCTGTACTCGGCTTTTTGTTTTACAAAAAAAAATCGTTGTTAGATAATCACATTCTACACATAAATGTCACATGTTGAACATTATTTAACGTTTAAAAAAAATATAGTTTACCTATGAATTTATAAGTGTCAAATATCAGTTAAGAGTATTGGATATCCCTTATTCCCTTATAAAAATTTTAATTACTACCACCTCAATAAAATAAAGATGACGTTTTGATCGAGATGAGCGTTTAACTTACAAATATAAAATTAAATATTCATTAAAAAATAAATAATGAAATGCACAACGTGGGATTCGTAACAAAAAGTACTTTCACATATAATAAATTATGAAAAGTACATCAATTTCATGCAGACATGACATGACAAGAACTCAATATAACCCAATCTTCTCTAACCGTACGTGAAATTGATCTGACCCTCCCAATTTCCAGCTCTAATTGCATTATTCATTTATTATTATCTTTGTTGAGATTACAAAGAAACCTATAATTCTACACATACGTAATCATCTTACCAAGAGAAACATATTCCCCTTAGTAATTTACATCATTATCTTTATATCATTTATTGATCGTCTTTAAAAAATTAATAAAGTCATTGACTATATACATAATTGTGTTAATAAGTGTCATGTTCCCGATTCTAACTTTTAATCCAAGATTTTGAAATATAACTCTTTCAACAATAAATTACCACACGTAATAGCAAATAGTAGAGGGAGAACTTTATAATCAATTTTAAAAATAATAACTAACTTAAAGACTTATACTCCCTCCAATTTTGATGATAATGTTGCATTGTAAATTCAACTTGAACTCGATTTCGATTCTTATAAGATGATGAAACTTTTTAAAAATATGAAATAATAGTAGTCAAGAAGCCAGAGAGAGTTATATAGAAAAATTCGAGATAAGAACTTCACTGTATGTCTAAAAACCCAAAAAACATTGAACAAAATTCGAGATGATGCGATCAAATAACTCTTAGTAACCAGGCCCAATGAGGATCTTAAAAAAAAAATATTAACATCACAAAAACTATAAGGTCCAACTCGATAACAAACAGAACCGAAACCGACTCGATTCGACATGCCATGAATTTAATATGACCTAACCCGCTATGACCATACGTAGAAAATTAAGGTGAAAACTACTCATATAAGCAAATGAAACATTCGAAAAATTAGAAACCATAGTAGTCAAGAGAATAAAAAAAAAAAAAAAAAGGAGAAAATAAATTTTGGTCAAACTTTTATATCATATTCATTTATTAATTTTTTTTTCTCTACAAAATTATTACTCTTTGTATAGACATACTTTATTCACTATGCTCTAACATAGAGAAAAAAATTATACTGCTTGAATTCCATTCATTTCTTTATAATGTGCTTGATATTCTACATATAAGCAATAACATTGCTTAATATAGTTGAACTTTTTGAAATATAACTCTTCCAGCTCTAAATTAACATACGGAAGAGTAGATATGTAAAATTGCAATAACATATAAGTTGTTAACGGAGAACTTTATGTAGTCACTTATTATAATAATAAGTCACATTTTTTTGCATCAAAGGTGGCACAATCCGAGAAATCCAATAACTCGGCGTGGTAGAATCTGACTCAACCAAACCCTTTGTTACATGACACAATATTGTCCAACCCAAAATTGATTCTGATAATAATATAAAATTAATCGAACAATGGTACTCAAGAAGCCACAAACAAAAAGAACAAATTGTCTGTACTAATTCATGAACCAATGCTACATATATAACAAAATACACCATGCAATGACAAACTCTAATCATGAACCAATTACTAATTCTTTGTATAGACATTTTTCCTTAAGTACTACTGAGAAGTATATTCTAAACACATGGCTTAAATTTCATTAAATATTTTTAAAACAAAACTCTTTCGATACTTGTACGAAAAAAGTCGAATTGGCAAAATTAGTAAACAGAATAATCACTTGTTAAACTAATAATAATTCACATTAAGGCTTATACTTTTCTCCAATTCTCTATGATTTGCACATTTTTTTGTGAGAGATGTGTTGCAAAATGAAAATGTGTGACAAATGTTACGATCATGATTAACAAATTCGAAGAAAATCATATACTTTGTATAGATTGGAATTCATTTTTCTAGACAGTTAATATTTTCTACGCTTAATAGATTTTAAAACTTTCCTTTTGCTATTCAAATTGAAATTATCTAAATATTCAACTAATTATAATTTTTAATTGTTTATTAATTTTTCTTATTACTATTTTAATATTTTTGTATGTATTTACATATCTTAATAATCAATAATATTTTTTTTTAATTCCATCCAATAGGGTTGTGCCAAGTGTCCATCAATAAAGGGTTGTACTCTGCTTTTATAATATATACTAGTTTTAAACCCGTGCGTTGCACGGTTCAAATAACTCTTTTCACAAATGAATTTTTTTAGTAATTTCTGAATTTAAACAACCTCTGTATGCTTGATTATTGCTGGATAATACATACTTAGTTGAGGGGTAATCATAATTTAATACTTATTTTATGATCGTATTATCGGCCACCATAATTAATATACATACATACCAATATTCTCATAATCTCTTAACATTTTTATGCTATATTTCCATTCATGCAAAGTCAATCTTGCATATTTTTATATCCCAAGTTGGCATAAATTCCTTAAGGCTTGTCCAGGAAGGATTATAGAAAACATGCACGTATAATCTCATGGTAAGTTTTTTTCTAATTTTTATGTTTATGCACCATCTTTTCCCAAAACGTATAGTATCAATTTATTATTTCCCAAAACGTATAGTATCATCATCTTATTGTTTCCCAAAACGTATAGTATCATCTTATTATTTATAATTAGTTATATATCATTTACCTAAATTTGTAAAAATAAAAGATTACAAAGCTCTAAGAAAATTAGAAATGCTCTGGACGCGTTGAATGACCACGTATAGTATCAATTTATTATTTCCCAAAACGTATAGTATCATCCTCTTATTGTTTCCCAAAACGTATAGTATCATCTTATTATTTATAATTAGTTATATATCATTTACCTAAATTTGTAAAAATAAAAGATTACAAAGCTCTAAGAAAATTAGAAATGCTCTGGACGCGTTGAATGACCACGAAAAAAGTTTCGTTTATATATATATACTAGTTGAATGCCCGTGCGTTGCACGGACTCTTGATCTAATCTCAAATTTAAAATTTTGGTTTAAGCTTAAATAATTTTGTTAATATTTGATCTGAATTGCCATTTAGAAAAAATATATTGGGATACTATAACTTGTAAAAGTTAAGAGTCTTTGAAACAATTAATAAACTTATATCAATGCACCCTTATAATGATTTATGTTATCTTTCTTGTTGCATTTTAATTTCCTAGTACATATTTGATAGTAAAATTTATGTTTTAATATAGTAGTTTATATTTGCAAGGTATACATGTAACGCAAATGTGTTAAGTATGCTCATTTGGTTGATAAAGTAATGAGACATGTGCGTTAAATTTGATTGAAGTTTCACTGTGCAATTTATATATCCCCCCATATTTGTTCAAGAATTTATGGAATGATGTGATGTTAATTTATTAGTGCTAACTTATATACTTCTGAATAAGGTTTTAACTTTTTAAAGAATGTGATAATGGTCTACTTGTATAGCATATTGATTAGCCTATATTCAATGAGATTAGTACACAATGGACTCTTGTTAAACTCATCCAAGCTCTACTTGTATAAGCTAATATTATTATCATAATTCAAACATAACTGGCAAATAAATTTTCTTAAATATCTTGTTAATTTGAATTTAAGGTTTATTACTTGTATTTTAGTAGAGTGTACATATTTCTTTAGTTGCTGATTTTAATTTCTTGATACATAATTATGATTCTTATTATCTAGCTTATTGTAAATGAATTTTAAAATAATTTGAACTTAATTATATTAAAATTGTAATAAGTTTGAATAGCATACACCAATTAGTGAGGTTCTCTAATTTATGATGAACTGTATCTAGCTAATTGATTAGGATACACATAGATAATGAACTATGCGTACGTAATATGATTTAACATAAGAGAGACCCGTCTTTGCTTTTTTAAGATATAGTACATTTCTACAAATGTTTTGTTTTTTTTATCTTGATCGAAATAAAAAGGAAATTTATTAACAATTGTATAACTATTAGGACTTTGACTTTCTATGAACATTGGTGTAGGACCTTTTACGAAAAAGAGAAAAAAAAAACAAATTAGGTTGTTGTCCAAATAAATTATACCAAGTTACATAGATTGATCATTACTAATTGTCATTAGCAGTAGTAATGTAGAATATGCAACATGTAATTATTCAAGTACACTACTTATGATTTGTATAGTATTTATTTTCTTTCTAGGAACACCGGTAATGCCTACTATTCTCCTACCTAACAATGTGGGATAGTAAAACTACTGAACTTCAAAATTGTCCCACATCGAAGTGTGGAAGGGTGTTGAGCTTTGTTAAATTGTTGATCTTTCAAATATTTGGAGCTAAACTCTTACTGATTGTGAGTAACTATATATATTGAGCAATAAATAGATAGAAAATTAGATGAAAATATGTAAGAATCATCTACGTATGTACGTAGAGAAGATGATATCTTTCACGTAATAGAAGATTATAACTTACGTATGTAGAAGGTTACTATTTGAATCTTATTGCGAAGTATATAATGGACGTAGATTGAATAGAACATGGTGACAATTTGTTCTAATAAAATTAAACAAAAGACACTGAATAAGAGAAGACAATAAAGGATGAAATGTTAGAATTGAGGGATTATTCGCTTAACCCACCACTGATCTTCCATAATAAGAGAACTGTTTTTAACTTCTACAGATACAAGCAACTAATGATCAAGATTGAAGACAATTATTCTTCCACGATTAGAGTACTTAAGGTCGGAAGTTCTTTAGAAAGAGAAAAGAGCCAGATCCTCCAAATAGTATCTAGTGCACTTAAGGTTTAACTACATTAAGAGAGTGAAAATGATAAACTATTGTTTAACTTTTGGATTAGCCTATTTTCAATGGGATTAGAATAAACAATGGACTCTTATTAAAGTCATTACGATGTGCTTAATTGTTTAAACTTATACTATTCACCATTATTTAGTCACTATTCACCAAAAAAATAGAAATATGTAAATGATGTACTCATAAAAAAGTTTCATAATCGAAACAATTGAATAACTTTTGTTTATTTTTTTAATTTTATTATCTTATTATTGTAGCTCATGTTTTATACTAATTTGAGTTATATTAGAATAGATCGTTTATACTCCGTAACATTTCGAGTATTAGGATCAAAATAGATAATGAACTATAAGAGGATTTCATATTAGTTAAAGAATTCTATACTATTATAGTATTATTTCAAAGTACATAGTGAACTTTCGGCGAATTTAAGCTTTATTTATGGTCTTACTAAGTTGATTGGCATAAAGAAACAACGTACAATTTCAATTAAAATAGGATTGTAATTATTAGTTATCTCCTAAAAATATTGAACTATCTATTAACGTTATTTAGCCAAAATTCACAATAAAATAAAATAAAAATAAATAAATAAATAAATTGAAAAACTCATAAAAATTGCATGTGACCCCTTTATAAACTTTCAACAGTTCAGACTCAAAATCGAAGCAATTGAATGACTCATGTTCTTTTTAATCTTATCATTTTACTATGTATCTGTACCATACTTAATTAGTATAAAAATAGATAATGAACTTACTACATACGTACGTACTACTATTACCATTCAACACTACTCTTGGTAAAAATGAGAAAATTACTCCTACCACAACTACGTACGTACTCCTACTACCACTCACTACTATTGTTATGAATTAGAAAATTACCTCTACTTGATTATATATACCAAAAAAAAAATATAAGGGCACATATACCAAAAAAAAAAAAATACACGCAACTTAGAACCACTAATTAGTATAAAAATATTTTAGTTAATTGTATAACAACATGAATATAACCATGGAAAATTAGGTAGGAATACAATTTAAACTCTAATAGCCTTGTATGCAGTACGTACTACTTTACTACTACTACTAAAATTGCCCAATTTTCCAATGCGTTAGGAATAATTGCATGCTATCTTGTTGATCCTGTTACTCCTACCCATACTACATGCTACCATGCATGCATAAAACTTTGTTTCAAACTCAAATAACCTTTTCACTGCTACTACCTATACTACCACAGTACTACTACCACTGCGATTCTCCGATTTCCAATGCAGTAGCAATGTTTTTTTTGGATGACTACTTCTACTCCTCCTCCTCTACTACTAATATTACTAACCTACTATCACTACTACTACTACTACGTCCTACTATATATAAACTCCTACTCCTACTATTACAACCGCTACTACACTGCTACTCCTAAGGTCCTACTCTTACTTCTACTCTGACTCCTACTCCGACCGTCGTCGTATTGTTACTCCTACTCCTACTTCTACTCTTGCTCTTCCTCTTACTCGTAGTCGTACTCCTACTCCTACTCCTACTCCTACTCTACTCCTACTCCTACAGTCATCCTACTGTTACTCTCCTACTCCTGCCCCTACTCCTAAAAATTCAACTCCTCAACGACTATTGACTAATTATTTTTCAAGATTTGATGAATGACATATTTTTATAATTAGATCAAGCTTGAATCAACTTATCGGTTATATGTGTTTAGTTTTTAGTGCAAAATTAGATTACCCATGAGTAGAATAGTAAACTCGAAAAGTTTTAGTGTTACCAATGAAGCATTGTATGTGGCGCAACTCAATTGATGATTAAATATCAAGCTTCCTGCAACCTAAGGCAACAATGATCAAGTTTGAAAACTATTAAAAATAGTTTAACAAAGAACACATATACCTACAAACTATAGTACGTAAAAGATACACTTGATATCAAATTTAATCGGATGAAATCACTTAAAAGAATACGTACTATACATTAGTCCAGCAAGCTCGCAACATGCACAAATTAGAACACTATTGCATGTTTATAAATGAGTAAATGACATTAAACAACCAAAAGTAAAGATCAACCGTAATCCGGCACATTAGTTAAACAAAATTCAGAGTATATCTAATTAAAAACTCACCATAGAGATCACGTACTTACGTACTATTCGTATCTTCATGTTGGTACGTGAAATTTCTGCGCAAAAACGGAATACATTAGTAATAAATAGAGATCACATTGCATAAAGAAAATAAGAAAATTACGGAAAGAAGAACGTAAATATAAAATATTTGACCAAATTAGGTAGGTATATATATAAGCCTCTAATGTTAGTATTTGGTTAGAAAAGGTACTATGATTGGCAGCGTAAGATTAGTCTAAGCAAAAGTAATTTGGCAATGAACATCTCCTAATCTTGTGCAATTTTCCAATTTGAACATGTCCTAAACTTATACAATTTTCCAAATTGAATATCTCTTAAGTCTATACGATTCTCCATAACTTGGACTCTCTCACAAAGCAAGAAAATTAAATAGAATTTTCTGGTGGCTCCGCGAAAATTAACTCTTAGGCTCTCGAAAAAAGCCTCATTTATTAATATGTATTGATGATTGATTGATTAGATAGACACCAGAAGTCCAGAACTCGATGAATTCATCAACTACTTCAGGAGATGCATCCTTGAACAATTCCACCACGATCAAGCCTTTCGGAGTATGGAGTCTGACCATAAATGAAGTGAAGAAAATAAGTCCAGAAAGAGAAATAGAAGCTACAAGAAACGAACCTTGCTGAGGAGCATCAGAAAGGACTGTAGCAACAAAAAGAGACTGAACATACCGCATAATTGGGAGCAACTGGATTCTTGCGGTCCACGAGATCCTGTACGCGAGTTATGTGAAACGCAAAGAAACTACGTTGGCCGGTGAGGCAGTTCATAAACATACAACAATGTCTTGATCTAAAATGGAAGCCAGCCTGAGATTAGTTTTATTGAGAAAGCATTACAGTGGGTTGTTTTTGGAAGCAAAGCAGTAATAAAATGAGTTACAGGGTAGCAATTAATGCCATATGACATAAAGAGCATAACATATGCACAAATTCTCATAAAAGACGGGATACTACGAGTAACATTTTTACCTTTAGGCCCCAAACGATTTTAATCTGTGGGGTTTTACTGATCTGCATGCAGATTGAGAAGAATCATCCCCAACAAACTATTAGTTCAAACTACACCAAATTACAAGTTGCAACTAAGTACAGCAAGTGTCTAGAGAGCTGCAAGTGCCATCATAAAACAGAAACTTCCACCTCCAATCACGGCCACTATCAGTTCAAGCACGACATATGACCCCGTACAGTAAAGAATCCATTTCCAAAATCATAGAAATTATCATAACAGAGAATTTACCAAATGTTAACCAAATTATACTTGGTCAACAAAAGATACAACCTGATAAGAGGCTGGCACCAGCACTCCCCGGGACAACTCCGAGAAGACACTATTGATTTTGAATTCCCCAACCTCAAGCAACAAGCATAATGGAAATTACACCAATCCCAAACCAAATTGCGCTACCCCAACGTTTGTGATACTTTCTAACCTTTAGCAACGACTATCAATCGAAAAATCATGCATTACAGTTTCTAACTTGTTAACTCATCAAAACCTAGATTCAATATTATGATGAACACGAAATCATGAAGCAAGTTACTAACAACAACCCAACTTCACCAAGTAACAATTGCTATACACCTACTTGTTCAACTCTTTCGCAAGAAATAATCTTTCTCCCTTATAAAACATACCCAGAAAGTCAGAAACAATATCAAAGGAAACAACAAAATTATTCGAAATATTCAAACCTTGTCAAAATTGTGAAATTAAAAAGACTAACCTGTCAGAGAAATGCTGATAAGTGGAGAAGATGAAGAAGACAACCATGAAATAATGAAGCAAAACAAAATGATTGTCGTTGGACTGATCCTACTTGGCACCTTCTTCTTCTTGCTTTGCTGAAACAAACCTTGTGGCTTTATCCTTGTCATCTAACTCTTCCTTTACACGCCAATAAGTTCAAATCTTTCTACCATAAAAAAATTTCCCAGAAAAGTTAAACTGAGATATATTCAATCAATTAATTCCATGATAAGCAATAACCATAATTTGAATAAGTATATTGAAAATTGTTGAATGAAGGGAAAAAGCGCAAAGATAAGTTGACTAATGCAAAGGCCTCTGAATCGAAACAAGTACTGCATTCAATTCTTCTGCATAAGTAAATTGCTCTGTCTAGACTCTAGATTTTGAACACGATAAACCGATCAATAAATTAATGGATTTCGCGTTACAGCCTTACAGATTACATTGTAACTTCTGGTCCAGGTAGTGAGGTAAACAATACCTCTGGGCTTCAACCCTCCATGGTACTACCAAAAAGAAAAAACGAAAAAAGCCACTACCTCCTAAATACAAGTGCAAGCTAGATATGCTTTGCAGACTGAAAGCTTTCTTCATGTATCTTGATTTCTTCTTGCTGCATCTATCATCCAACCTGCCTTGCAGGGCATACGTAAATTGCGATTTACAGCACAAACACATAACTATAATTGCATCATAGATGACATATACGAGTATCTAAATGCTTAGTAAAGCTGGACCTCCTTTGAGACGAGAAGCATCTGTGGGCTTATGCTTCATCATAATGACTCAAAA
>JBBYHQ010000015.1:1122299-1137984 GCA_038382645.1 Spergularia azorica
TTGGAGTTATTAAAGTTATCAAAGTTATTGGAGTTAAGTCGGGATTACGTGTTTTATAGTTATTGGAGTTATTATAGCTACGTGTTGTAGTTATTTGAGTTATATTAAAAAACGTGTTTTAGTTATTGAAATTATTGGAGTTAAGTTGAAATTACGTATTTTCGTTAAATATTGTAAATTTAGAGTGTGTTACAATAGAAGAGGTGTTCAATATAACACCATTGTTTTACTGGTTCAATGTATTAATATTACCAAAAAAAATGAGAATTCTAAAGTGATGTAATGGTAAATGTAAATAAAATATTGTGTTCTTTGCCAAAGTTTTTTTTTTTTTTTTTTTTTTTTTTTTTTTGCTGGGTAGTGTTCTTTGCCAAAGTTGCGGTGGTTTGAATCATAATATGTGAAATTTAAGCTTGTACAACTCCATTTGGATACAACACTATGTATGTTATCTCATTTTCATCCTTTCCAATTGGGGTGGCTTTACGTTTTGCCCAATGACCGATATTCTTTTCGTTGCAAAGTTGAGTCTTGGGCATAGAGATTGTCATATTGGTGTGAATGGCAAATTTTCGAATTATGGCACGCATTTCTCTTATTTGTCTTCTTGTTCTCCTTAAAGATAACGTTTAACAATTTGTGTCTTTCGGCAAGGCCTACTCCAATAAAAATAACAATTGGTGACTGTTATGGATCCTTGATGTAACTCTCTTAGGCCTTTTTTGGTGTCTGTTGTTTTTTTTTTAAGGAATTCTGTAGGGTATGGTAGTTGTTGTTGTGAATGATCAGTTGATGCCAGATAGAAGTCATCACAACTCTTCTCCTTGAATTTCGTCGAAGATGTAATCATTGATTAATCCCGCAGTGTCACTAAGTGGGCACAAATCGCCCCCTCACGAAGGTATTCCTCTTTGAAACAGTTTTGCCTGAAATTTTCGTAACTTGTTGTGATAATGTGGTTAATTGAATCATTGGTTGGAGCTATCAAGTGTTTTTCTGGTATTCTGATCCATGTTGCCTCTTCCTCATTATTTCTTCTCTCTGCCGTAAGTATTCTATCTCCTAAATCAAGCAACCATTTATTAAACTGTTTCTTCTCTTTATTGGTGCCTCCATCATATGTGTGACTCCTTACCCGCATGCTACTCTTTAGCATGAATACTTTACAGTTCTTACATATTTATGATCTGTTGATTGACGCTTGGACTATATCTTGTCTTGTTCCCTTTAGAATGACAGGTAGTACTTGCCTGAAATCCCCACCTAAGAGGACTATTTTTTTCTCCAAATAGTTTTGCCCTTGCATCATTGTCATTGAAATCCACAATGTCTCTGAATGTTCTGTCTAGTGCTTCAAAAGCAAATTTGTGATCCATTGGTGCTTCGTCCCAAATAATGAGTGAGGTTTGATGTAGTAGTTCTGCCATTTGGGTCTACTGACGGATACGACATGTTAGTTGCACCGTGAAAAATGTCTATAGGAATGTCAAATCTACTATGTGTTGTTCGTCCTCCGGGTAGTGATAGCGATGCTATACCTGAAATAGTTCAATGTGGCATTAGTGTATATTCTATTTAGGGAGTGATTGATTTTTTAACATTGTTTGAGTTATTGCATTTGATTCTATTTAGATGTATTACCTGATGATGCTACTATCAACACAATTCTTCCTTCTGATCTCAATCTTGCGGTGATTGTGTTGTATAGGAACGCCTTACCTGTACCGCCATGTCCATAAACAAAGAAGACATTTGAATTGTTACCAACTACAGCTTGTACGACGTTTTCATATATGTGCAACTGTTGAGAATTCAGCATTGGCCTCACTCGTCATGTTGTATACGTAAAAGACCAATGTCGTAAGTCAATTCCTCCCTGATAGGCCTATTCTCAAGGTATTTAATCTCTTTTAGATCTGGTTTTGGTAGGGGATTGAAATCAGCTATTGTCTTGCCATTGCAATTGAGTATCTTCTCTATTTCTAGAACACAATAAGCATGTATTTGTTTCTCTGGAAACTCAAAATTAGGATGCCTTAATATTTTGGGCAAATGCACGTGGTGTCCCTGAGTTTTGACGTTTTGCACATGGTGTCCCTGCTTTTGAAACTACTACTCTCTGGTATCCCTCGGTTTTACACAACGCGGCACATGGTGTCCCTGGGTCTAACTCTGTTAACAGAGTTCCGTTGAGTGATGACGTGGACGTTATTAGTGGTTGGCGGGAAAATAATTAGTGTTGTTAATTATATTTTAATTAAAAAATTAACATAAAAAATACATAAAAAAATAAAAATTCTCTAAAAATTCCAAAAGATTTCCAAAAAATCCAGATATTGATTTTAAAAAAAATAATTTCGAATATTGATTTTTCAAATTTTTTTCCCCGAAATTATGCTATTGGTGAAAAACACAGTGCACATGGTGTCCCTGAGTTTTACACTTTTGTGCACATGGTGTCCCCCAGTTATACAATTTGTGTATGTGGTGTACCTGAGTTTTCCAATTTAATGCAAATGGTGTCCCTGCTTTACATTGAATCCGTTTTTTTTTTCTTTGAAATTATTGATTAAGAATTGTGATTTGTGTTTATATTAGATTCCAAATGACTTCCTAACTAATGTAATTAACATAGCTCACGAATGCCAATCGGTCCGATTTTCCTAAACCAAGCTCCGGGCATTCACTATTTGATTAACGCATTATGAATAAAAAACGGATTCAATGTAAAGCAGGGACACTATTTGATTAAATTGGAAAACTCAGGGACACCACATACATAAATTGTAAAACTGGGGGACACCATGTGCACAAAAGTGTAAAACTCAGGGACACCATGTGCACTGTGTTTTTCACCAATAACATAATTTCAGGGAAAAAAATTTCGAAAAATCAATAATCGAAATTATTGTTGGAAAAATCAATATTTGGATTTTCTTTGAAATTTTTTGGAATTTTTAGAGAATTTTTATTTTTTATATATTTTTTAATTATTTTTTTGTTAAATATAATTAACAAAACTAATTATTTTCCACCAACCACTAATGACGTCCACGTCATCACTTACCAGAACTCTGTTAACAGAGTTAGACCCAGGGACACCATGTGTCGGGTTGTGTAAAACTGAGGGACACCAGAGAGTAATAGTTTCAAAAGCAGGGACACCATGTGCAAAACGTCAAAACTCAGGGACACCACGTGCATTTGCCGTAATATTTTTCTTCTTTTATGCAGTATGTCTTCGCTTAGAATTGCAGCATTTGCTGTCTAGAATTACAGGGGGTCACCTACCTTGCAGAATAACAAAATAATGACAAACAATTCTTTTAGTTGATTTGGTGTAGCCCAATGATCAGCTTCCTTCAATTCATTGCATCGTTGCATTCTTTGCCATCACTCAAGAGGCCGAGGATGTAGCAAGCAGCTTTGAATGTGGGTTGTGTTACCCCATTAACAATTCTTATTTTTTCATAGCTTGTTGGGCCTTTGGCAAAATTTAGCGATGACCTCAAATAGTATCTCTCACCCGCAGTTGGATATACATACACTATTCTTCCAATGGATTTTCCTTGTTTCCTCCTAGACCATTTCTTGTCATTCCACACAAACTTAGTAGGGAATCCTGCATAGGTTAATGATCTAGCTTCAATTGATGTCTTGTTATGCTGTAACCACCTTGTGAACATTGTGTCATGATTTCTGTCGTTCACTTCTTTTAGCTTAGCCTCGTCAGCTAACGTGATAATTTGTTCTCCAGGCAGATGGACATGTAATCTGACAACAGTTGGAGTCCTGAGGTGTATGTCAAAGCCATAAATTCTCCAAGCTGCTTCGAGTGCAGAAAGATACCTACAGTCAAGGTATATATGTTTTGATTTCATCTTCTTCATTCGCATCCCCCTCATTCCTTTTCTTTAGCACCATTGTTGTCATGTTAGGACCTTTTGTAATGTACTTGAAGACATATTTGATGGCTTTCGATTTGTCACACCATTCCACATTTATATGAGCAGCGAACATTATAAGCAAGTTTATGTTGTGGGGCACAATATAGCTGTTGTCTAAAAGCACTTGACCTCTTAGTACAACCCTAAACATTATGGTAATGCTGAAGTTAAGAACTTATTATCGGATGAATCATTTTTTTGTTTTTTTGATAGTTAATCTGATTGTAATAGAAACTATAACTTTTGAGAAAAAAAAGTAGACTTACCTTTTATCATTTCTCCTCCTATTAATGTAATATCTGGCGTCATCTATTGTTGTTTCGGGCATAAATTTCTTCGGGAACTTTTTTGAGCATCTGTCAAGGATCATGCATATTGCATCTTTCTTCATGTGACCACACGGTCCATGAACCATGAATTGAGAAACAACTTCATATCCTATGGGGTCTTCATCTTTGTCGGGTATCTCCGCAGATATTATGCTGTCAATCAATGTCGTTGATCCATGTAATGGATTTGGTTCCAACCACAGAAGAATGTGCGCGGGTGGTAGTCCACGTTTTTGGAATTAAATGGTGTACACATCTATTTCATTCATATTTTTCATAGGTTAGAAATTCTCAATCACAATTGCCATTGTGTTTACAATTGAATTTTAAAGGAGGTGTTAACTTACATGCATGTACTTTGCCGAAATATTCTTCGTCGGTCAATACTTTCATTAACTGATCTAATTTCATCTTGAAAACTATGCATTCAATGTCGGGTCTGTCTTCAGGCTTTTGACCTTCAATATGTTGCAACATGTACCCATCTTTCAGCTACTTGGAGTACAATTAGCTGTAAAAGTAATGAACAATGATGGGTTTCCATACCATCTACATATTGCCATTGCATCTTGGTAATTTTACATCATGTAACGCGGGCGTCCAGTAAACGAAGGAGGTAGGACTACTCGTCTCCCAATTGACCCCCCACTACTTTCACCCTTTAAAAGGGCATCACAAACATTTCTTAAAATATCAGTTCTGAAAGAGGATTGATTGTGTCTGATATACTGCAATCGATCCTCTTCTATTTCTGTGTAGGCGTCAACGATATATTGTTGTACCAGTTTCCCACACCTAAGATGTGTTGTTCCTTGATTGACCCTTTGTTAAATAATATATGCGTAGAACTCCCTCAACGTTAAGTAACCCCTTTTTGTTTTCTTTCTCGATGTTTTTTAAGAGTATGAAATCGAATCATGGTAACCATCTTCTCCAAATGGGAACATTAATGGGTACTACATTGCCATGTATGAAGGGTGTTTTTCATTAATTCTTTGCGTCCCAATCCTTCTATGCTCCACTATCACGTCCCTCCCATCTATTTGTCCAAATTCTCCAACTATAAGACCAACAATTTCTTTTGATGTGGGAGCGTTGTATTATCTTCATTTTTCGTGTCTGCTTCCAATCAATTTGATGTGCAACTGTTCTTGTGATGCCTCCTTCATTTTGTCTCTTGCCATGCGAAACACTTGTGAAAGAAATTGTTTTCATCTAACATTTTTAACAACCCTTGGACAACACTTTGATCAAATAACTTAGAATCTTGTTCAGACCCAAAACATGATACTCTTTGGTTTAATTCATTCTCACCACTGTCATACATTTAAAGTTCGAGGAACTTTGGTCTTCCCCCATTGCATGCTTTAGTGCTCCAATGCTGTGGTAGTTTCGACTGCTTATACGGTGACGTAGGGTCCCGGTGTGTTGTTTATGTCATAATCTATATGCGCTCCCATTGATGATGTGAATGAAAAATAGCATTATACCTTCTTATGTTGTCCCTAAATTTTGCTGATTTCGGTCCACCCTTGTAATCTTAAAGTTTCTTCAAGAACGGTGGAGTGTCCTTGAACAATGGAAGTTTTTCCACACAACATAAAGAGAAAGACGGGTCTTTGTCCTTTGTTGACTTCTTTAGCCTTTCTTCATTCCACATTATGCCTTCGTCGTGGTTGAATTGAGGTTCGGGTTTTCCAATATCACGGTATTCAATTTCTAAATTATAGTTGCATTATTGTTTTTTTTTATTTTTATACTGTAATTAAAATTATCTTTAAGTAATTGTAGTGGTCATAGTTACTTACTTTCAGTTTGGGTGTTACTTGATCTCCTTGTTGTCAATGTAGCATCACTTGGATCTGTGAGAATTGTAGATTTTTTAGTTTTTTTTTTAAACCTTATTTACACTAACAGTTATCTTCCTTTCAATTTTATTTAGACAAACACTTGGTATATGTCGATGTGTATTACTAATTTTTTAGTGAATTTGCCTTGTATTAAATTTGTTATGAGTCACTGTTACAAATCTAGTTTTACTCCTTCGAGGACACAAAAGTACTTGTCCGGTTCTTGTTTTGTAAACTTATGCAATCATGTGATGGGTTCAATTGTGATTCCCAAAATGAAATAAATCTTGGAAGTACAGTTAAATCCGATATATTGGAGATAAAACATAGATGTAGTAATTCGCATAAAAATATTGTAGTGAGAAATACTGATTAAGAAACATAGAGTTTACCTTTGTTTGACGTTTCGTTTATTTTTCTTTTCTTCATGGGTGGTGGTTGTCTATGGCGCGTCAATGCTAAAACTTCCCGTTTTCTCTTTCTATTTTCTATGTACACTAAACCATTCTCCATTTTTCTATTCTTAAATTTTGTCTTGATTATTTTGATAGTATGAAAACTGTCTATGGAGATTTTTAACTTATAGTAAGAACTATATGTGTAGAGCAGGTTTGTTTTTCATTATAAAATTATTATGTTAGACATGATATATTAACTGTATTTCTGTATATTTGGTGCCTTCATTTGTTGGAATGTTCTATTGTCACTTGTTGAAATAATTTCTGTATATTTTAGGAGGTTGTAAATCTTGGCCACATGTAGTGTATTTTCTTATTCATTTCATTCAGTTCATTTAAGTTTCTGAATAGTCTACGATTCATTTAATGTTTTCAGTATCCTTTTGTTCAACTTCACATATACGATAAGAGCATATCATGTGGTGCACCATTAGTTATGCTTTCATCCACACGACAATTTCTTTGTTCAATGTGTTTGGTTAGGAGTTTTTATCATCAATAATAAAGTAAGTGAAATTTACGGTTATGATATTTTCGAATCCGCCATGACTCTTACTGATATAGATGTCGTATTTTTCAATAGAGGCGGGAAAATAAGTGTACGAATCACATTGAACTTTTTAAAAGTATATGAAATTTGGTTGACGGGTGTTGTTATATAATACTCCCACCGTCCGAGTTGAAACACCCCTTAGCAAAAATGTACCTTCATGAAAGAGGGTGTACGCTCTAAACGGTTAATCAAAGTAACAAAAAAATTACATAAAATGTTGGTTAAGCCTCATATCTAACTTGCTATGTAATTTATTTGGAAGTTTGATTAACCGATTAGTGTATTTACTCTCCGCAACACATGAATATTTAGGGTATGTGGTGTTTAAAGTCGGATGCAGGTAGTAATATAATATAATTTTTGTAAATATAATTTTTCCATTCAAATAATTACTTTGATATCGATTAGTGAGAAGATCATGATTATGCATTTTGAAATTACGTTTTCAGTGTTGGTCACATCTTGATAAATGTCTCGTATCATATTACTATACACTCCCTCTGTCTCAGCTCAAACCCCACATGTAAAAAAACGCTCCCATATTGGGAAGGGGGGGGGATTTGACAAAAAGGAAGAGGAATGAGTGAGGAAAGGTACTCTACTCGGTTAATCAAAATTCGAAACCGATTAGTGTGTACACCTTTCTCAACACAGGGGTATTTTGGGAATAAGGTGTTTGAACTAGGACGGAGGATGTATGCAATAGTAGCTTGGTTAATGTACGTCAAACATCGACTTTTAGTTTTTAAGGTCTTTGAAGTGGGTTTCGTCCTTTACTATTTTTACGTTTTTTTGGTGCCATACATTATAGCTTTCCTTATTATGGTGTGGGTATTTGAAAATGGACAGTTGAATACACCTTGATTGTGATTTTGACAATGCACGTTTCCATATATTATAAGATACTCTAAAATATGTCAATGCAGCGTTTGAAGGAGTATGAATGGAGAGATGTTTTAAGTAAGCGTGGTGTATTGACAATAACAACTTCTTTAACTTTCGTTTTACTGAAATGCTGAACTATGAAATTGATAAAGAATGACAACATGTTCTGATTCAAGAAATCACAATCAATATGTATTATGATATTGTGTTTCAGTTGGAAGGAATGTTGATCGTATACTATAATGTCATAGAGGTGGTTAATAACATAAGTTGGAACATAATAAATAATGAGGAGATATCTAAATAATAATATTAATAGGCTAACATTGCAAATTCCATGTGGCATGAGATAGAGATCTCGTACAAAGTTCAAAGTCACGTAACAATTTTTGTGTTCATTCATATTTTGATTTAAATGGTTATATTATATTAGATTATATTACAGTACTGTTTTTATCAATTAAGTACAATGGGCGAAACTTAAAGACGGATACCCTAGTATAACAACAATTACAAATAAACATATCTTCTGTAGTAATAAACTCGAGATCTATAAATGGTATATTTTATTTCTTTTCTAAAACTTATAATTGAAATCATTTATTACTACGCTACTTCCATTTGAATTGGGTCCATTAATAATCCAGTGAAATCACGGGGTTCAAAACTAGTTCTAATTGAATAAATTACAGTCAATGCGAATTATAATCTTATGGTTGTCTTCGATAAATTGACTACGGTTGTACTCTATAATCGCATAAATGTCTTGAATAAATTATCGTTGGAGTCTTGTAGTACAGCCGAGCATACTTGGGAGTAATATAGGTTTCACCTTCATCTTCTTTTTTATTTCCCTTTCTTTTCTAGCTCCACAAAATGCTTACGGGAAATTGGGAAGAATGTTCGACGTCTTTACTTAGCTAAGAGAACTGCTGGTCTATTTCTGCAGACTGCTGGACTGACTGACAGTGCATTAGGTGACAGTGACCGAGCTACTATTGACAATGCACTAGGTGACGGTGCCCTAGCTACTACTGACAGTGCACTGGACAGTCCTGACACAGCACCAGCTGACAGCCCAGTGAAGGTTGCAAAAACTGTAAGTTTGAGCAGAAATGTTTACCTTAAGGTGCATTTGATGTTAAGACACATGTTTTGGAGAAAATTATGCCTCGGATTTCCCTTGTAATGGATTTATGCTTTGTTCAAGACTATGAGTTGTCTCTATTTTGTATATCTAACTTTTTTTAACTAAGTGTTTTTACTAATTTTTCAGTTCAGGTGTGAAGTTGATGTCAGGAAGACTATATGTGATAGAGCTTGTTGAGGTTCGGCAAATGTGGTGAATTTGATAAAAAAGTTACTGTTCAACAAGGCATGCAGGAGGTTCTTTTGGGGCCTATGATACTTACCTTATTTTTTTATCGTTGTAAACTCATTTCTTTGTCTTCTTCTCTCTCAATCCTCAACAACAATAATGTTATCATTGTAAAGGTTGAATAAGAAAGCATTAAGATTAAGAATCGTGCCAAAACCGAGCAAAGACGAGACAGAATGGAATGTGAAAACCACAGGCTGTGTTACAAGTCTCATTCCACCTCAGGTTTCCATTTGGGTTGGTGATCGACCTTACCGGAGAAATGGCCATTTAAAAGGTCGATCACCAACAAAATTAGAATTTTCTTCCAAGGTTGGAACATACAAAATGAGCTAAGTATCCTAGCCCCAAAAGAACCTCCTGCACGCCTTGTTGACCAGTATTCTTTATCAAATTCACCACATTTGCCGAACCCCAACAAGCTCTATCACATATAGTCTTCCTGACATCAACTTCACACCTGAACTGAAAAATTAGTCAAAACACTTTGTTAAAAAAAATTAGATATACAATATAGAGACAACTCATAGTCCTGAACACAAATGTATGCTCAGAAACTACACTAACTCCATTACTAAAACTAATTTTTTGCTCGACAAGACTGAAATCAGGATCTAAACAATTCATAACAGATTCTACATCGCCAATTTTGTACCTAAAGAATCATCAACCACGTCCACTGAAACACTGCCCATGTTGTAATTTAGTTGAGGCATTTCATCGAGCACCTGGTGTGCGTCTCGTATAGTATCTCTTGTCTTCAAATTTTCAACAATAGTAGGCTCGTCCACTACATTTTCGACAATGGGGTTAGCTGGGAGGTGGAGGTGAGTATGGCTGGGTGGTGGAGGAGCGTTACCTTATATCGGAATCGGCTTAGGGACTCCTGCAATCGCCTCAATCAACTTCTCACACGCAGCTTCCAACTTATCTAACGCCTTTGAGAGAGACGTCGTCGCCATAGTCGTTACTATCGTTACATTTAAATTGAGAAAATGGGGTTTAGATTTAAGATAGATAAACTAACAAATTGGTTTCAAAAGATTGAGAATTTTCGGTATTTTCTGGGTTTAGAAACGAAAACGAAATTTTGGGATTTTCTGGGTTGATAGATTTGGGAGATTTTGATTGTGTTTTCTGGGTTGATAGGAAAAGCCGAAAAGGAAACAAAAAGGTGATATTTGATTATGGGTTTTCTGCGTTTGAGAAGAAGATGAGAGGAAATCAAAAAAGAATTTGGGGATTTTCTGGGTTCGTCGAATGAAGGGATGAAGATGAAGATAATATTTTTTTTTTTTTTTTTGAAAATTAAAATGAACGATGAAATCGATTAAATCACAGGTCAGAGAATCAAAAGCTTTGATACCAATGTTACCAACGAAATAATGTGGAAGATAAAATACAAGGATAGTGTTTGATATCAATGGCTTGATACACAAAAAAAGGGATGAGACATAGAAGAAGGGGGAAAGACATGAAAAAACTAGGAGAGGGGTCAAGAATCAGGCTTACAACAAAATCATCATGAGTGCCTCAAATTACATCCTCGATTCCTTATTTATACTGGTCCTAGGAACGTTCATTTCCCGTGACGATTACACCCCAAGTTTATGGAAACTGACTTATGCAAGTCCTTCGCACAATAGAGGAGTAGGGATCACACATAAAAATTATTTTCATTATATATTTCATGGGCCCCACTCTTTTACTTTGAGTGAGAGCATCAAAGTCCTTGTGCTCCCAAGAGCTATAATCTACTTATGAAAGTTGGTTTGTCTCACAATGGAAAAATAAAACTCTTATGATATGTTTATAATCCTACCATCACACTAACAACAAGATCATGACCTTTTAAACCCAAGAGAGGATTTATGGGGTAAATGATGACTTCCCATCTTATTGTATTATGTTGCGACGAGGCCGGGTTGCTACGATTTAAGCCACAAGATCTGAACTCTAACTAATATTATTCGCAATCCCTACCAAAATTTTCGAGGAGATCTTTTAAAATCGGGGAGTTACGGTTTCAAAATCGAGTTTGGAGCTGAAAAACATACAATTTCGAGGAAGATTAATTTGCCATGAAACCAAAAATCATTTAGGTATTTACTTAAGTTGCCATGGAATCGGGTACTGAAATTTAATCTCTTTTATGATAAATTATTCGCCAATCCTTACCAAAAATTTCGAGAAGATCTTTTAAAATCGGGAAGTTAGGGTTTCAAAATCGAGTTTGGAGCTGAAAAACATACAATTACGAGGAAGATTAATTTGCCATGAAACCAAAAATCATTTAGGAATTTACTTAAGTTGCCATGGGATCGGCACTGAAATTTATTTCCTTTTATGATAAATTTGTTGTTGCATTTGTTGTTAACTTATACAATTCTTGTTGCACTCCATGATGGAATCAATTTACAATTAATTTAGGGCTTGTTTATCAAATATAAATCTTTAAAAGTCTCGATAATGGCGTTTGTTTCATGATTGGCCTTCAATTACAATATTAGCATTTCGTTCTTGTTTTAATTTGTTTGGGTGAAATTTGTTCCGCAAACGTTTTGCTTTTAGGCAAGTTCAAAGCGTAGTCAATGTAGTGAAGTGTTCTAGATGATAAAGTTAGGTTTTGTTTTAAAAAAGTAAGAACATGTACGCAAAGCGTACCAGATCAGGTAACCCTTTAGACAGGGTATTACCTAATCTATCAGTCGACAATATACAAGAGAGGAGGTAGGGAGGTGGCAGGGGTATATCTTGAGCATGTAGGATGTTGAGACCCCATTTAGCCACCCAACAAACCGCTTGGTTAGTTTCACGTAAAATATGCGAAACTGTGCAATGTTGAAAACGATGTAGCAGTTGAGCCGCGCCCCGGATAAGAGTGTCAATAAGCCAAGGGCAACAAAATGTACCCCGGAGATAATTGATGACAATTATATTGTTTTCTTCAATGTGAAGATCTTCAATGTTGAGCGATGGGCAGCAAGAGAACCGTTACGCAAAGCTGTGGTTTCGGCAACAAGAATTGAGTAGATTCCCAGATTCGTGGAGGACATATGGACGATTGCACCGCTGCTATCGCAAATAATGAAGCCATGGGGATGTTGCCATGGCGTTTGGCGATCATGCCGGTGATGTTGTCCCACGCCCGAGGATGATGGAGGACACGTCGCTTGTGGTTGCGCCGGATATTCTTGATCGGGCGCTACTCAGGTTTGCCATTCTTCATAGGCGGACTGGCATTTACAAAAATTGTGAGAATATTGACAGGTAATGAGTGACAAACTGTAGCATTCCGCCCTTTCCAGATGAACCAGAGTATATAGGTCAGCCGTTCCAACTGATTTTTAGAATAATTGTGGCGGTTGGAAAAAATGAAGGTTATAGTAGCGTTGGTGAGGTGGAGATCTAATCAAGCTTGAACCATGGGGTGATCGAAGATTAATTTGACCATATGACACTGCATGAAGAGATGGTCATCAGTTTCATCGGTTTGGTGACATAGGGAGCAAATTGGGGGAGTGTAGGGGATGATATGCGCTAAACGCTGCCGGAAGGGATTCCCTGACTAAGTAATTGTCAGAGAAAAAGGAGTAGTTTTGGAGTGACATCAAGGTTCCATATCCATTTAATTGTCTAAGGTTGCGTGGTTGGTTAATCATGAGCCATCCATGCAGCCGACTTGACTGTGAATTCACTGGTGGAGAGGCAGGCCAACAGAACGTATAAGGGATAGGGGTAGAAGGAATCAGAATGCCTGAGATTACCTGAACGATAAACTAGGGAAGGATGCATGCAAGCTCCCGTATATCCCAATAGCCAGCTGCAATAAAATGGAGATGGAGGTGTCATCCCCAAAGATGTAGTAAGTTGTAACGTATGGAGAAGATTTTGTCGGTAGCGCCAATTATCAGTCCAAAAGGAGATTGAGGTGTCATCCCCAACCTTCCAACGAATCCCTTTACGAAGAATTTCATGGGATTGGAGATTGTGAGCCAGATCCACAAGTCAAACGGTTTTGCCTTGATCTCCTAAAAAGGTCTACCCTTGAGGTAGCGTTGGTTAATGTGAGATACCCATAAGTTAGAAGGTTGGGTTAGTACTTTCCAGCCTAATTGAGCTATCATACCTTGGTTAAAAGGAGTCATCCGTCGCAGCCCCAAATCCTCCCATGGATTGGGGCGACAGATTTTATCCCATATAATCATGGGTAGCCCTTTTTTGGTATCAGACTTTTTCCAGAAGAAGTCACGGTGTATACTATCCATTGGTTGACAAGAGTGCTTAGGTAACGTAGCCGTAACCATAACAAAGCCGGATTCCATATTAGATTGAATGAGGGTATTATGTCCGATCTTAGATAAAAAAAGAGCTAGACCATGACTTAAAACGACTATCAATATTGACAATAATGGATGCGAAATCCCCCTTTTGCAGATGAGGGCCATTGAAGAGAACGCCCAGGTAGCGACTTAGAACATGTTTTGTCTGCAAATGGAAAAAAAACAGGATAGCGTTGCGCTCCTTGTAGGATCCACAGATGAAGTTCGGTCTTCGTGGTAGTAGAGTTATATGTTTTAGCTAGTTGAGTTAAGGGGTTTCATTAGTAGAGTCACGTAGTTTAGTTGGAAGAGTTATGCAGTTTAGTTAGTAAAGTTGTGCGGTTTAGCAATAAATTTGTGTGTCTTAGTTAAGTGGGTTAGGTGGAGTTAAGTGTTTTAGCAGTAGAGTTATGGGTTTTAGTAGTAGAGTTAATGGAGTTGTGGATAATAAGTTAGTAGAGTTACGTACTTTAGTTAGTGGTTACGACATTTAACTCGGCAGTGGTTCAAAACCCACAAGAAATCAAAGAAAGCATACACAACCTTGACCAACAAATGAGCCAAAAGTTAATCGTCGTAAATTGGTCGGGTTGAAAGATGGAGGAATCAAGTGTATTAGACCGCAATTCTTTCGTGTGGAAAAGAGAACGTATGAGAACCAAGAGTCGTTTAAGCCTACTTTGTGAGGGAACAAAGATGAATAGATGATTGTGAATTTTGTTAGCTTGTTGGCAACCGATGAAGTAAAACGAATGAATGGTCGTAGGCCGTAAATGGAATTTCGGGTTTGCTTTTGAAGTAAATACTTTCCCTTTTCTATCTAACTAGTTTGCAGGCCCGTGCCGCGCCTGGGCTCCCTATTTGTATCAATCATACTTGTTTCACAAAAAAAAAACCGTTGTTAAATAATTACATTGTACACATAAATGTCATATGTTGAACATTATTTAACATATGAAAAAATACTCATATAGTTTAGCTATGAATTTATAAGTGTCAGCTATCACTTAAAAAGTACGTACTCCCTGCGTTCACTTCAAACACCCCGTTAGGCATTTGTAATGGAATAAGAAAAATTGATAGAGAAGTTGAGTAGGATAATAAATTTATTAGATGACGTTTTGATCGAGATCGAGATGAGGGTTGGACTTACAAATATAAGAATAAATATTCATAAAAAATAAATAAAGAAATGCACATCGTGCGATTCGTATTGAAGAGTACTTTCATATAATAAATTATGAAAAGTACAATTTAATTTCATGCGGACCTGACATGATACGAACTCAATATAACCCAATCTGCTCTGACCATACGCGAAATTGATCCGACCCTCCTAATTTCCAACTTTATTTGCATTATTCATTTATTTTTATCTTTGTTGAGATTACAAAGAAACCTATAATTCCACACATACGTAATCATCTTACCAAGAGAAACATATTTTGCTTAGTAATTTACATCATTATCTTTATATAATTTATTGATTATCTTTACAAAAATTAATAAAGTCATTGACTATATAGATAATTATGTTAATAAGTGTCATGTTCCCGATTCTAACTTTTAATCCAAGTTCTTGAATTATAAGTCTTTCAACAATACATTACTATACGGAATAGTAAGTAGTAAAGGGAGAACTTTAGAATCAGATTTAAAAATAATAACTAATTAAAAGACTTATACTCCCTCCGATTTTGATGATGATGTTGCATTGTAAATGTCACGTATTGACCCTTATTTAATGTATGAAAAAAATACACTTTAGGTGTGACATTAAAAATGCAAATAATTATTTATTAGAGCCTATTATATACTCCCTCCGGTCCGGATTAAACTTCCCGCTCCCTTTTGCGCACTTCAATAGGAAAACTAATAAATAATTCTTTTTTTTGTAATGATCAATGATTTTATAAAAAGGAGGGAAAAAGACCCTCAAAAACCATTACAAAAAGAATGCTAA
>JBBYHQ010000015.1:1138084-1148975 GCA_038382645.1 Spergularia azorica
TTTATTTTTGGATACCTTAACTCTTTTAATTACCTAGGTATTTATAGTAGAAATTTTACTATACAAATTTCAACTTTTACACTACTTACCTAATCTAGTCAATTAACACATGTAAAATACCATTTACTATTGTTTTGGTGGCTTACCTAATTATCTTTGACTAAGCTTAGGAGTAGTATCTTATTGCAAATGTTTAATTGTTAGGTGTAACTAAGTAGTCATTGACTACTTTTAACAGATTGCTTGGAACAGAATGGAAAAGTAATCCCTGTTGGGATCGCTGGGGATATATCTTTCAGCGATCTCTAGGATGATGACTGCTGTATACCTGTTATATCCAAGCCCGACTTTGCGGCGTAATATCGCGACTGGTTCTTATGCGTGAGTTTGCGCCTCATATGAAGAATGTGTCAAGCCATGACTAGAGTTTATCGAGCCTTATAAGCTGCAAGCCTGCAGCACAGTGAAACTACACTTACATGTCTGAGGCAAGTTTATGGCGTTCATCGGCGATCTTTATGTAAAGTAAACCTCATTAGATCACTCCATTTGTGATTCTCTTTGTAATTAACCATCCCACCAAAAACCAGAGAAGGTAGTGCAAATTTTGTCTGACTTTGTGTACATTATACGTTTGACGGAATCATTTATTTGAATAGAGATGTATGTCGCCTTCCAATTACGCCTTTGATTTGTATGCGAGAGTGGTCGCGCACACGGTGTTGGCTAGGTGTGGAAGCCATGAAATACTGGAACTTGTGAAGTTTTTGTTAATAGCTCCTCGAGGCCATCTTTGTGCATGTCGAGTTACCGTCTTACCAGCATTATTTTTATTCATCAGCCGCATTTGTTGCTAAATGGTGTTCAAAGGTACAACTTTTACGAAATGGATTGCCTCACTGTACATTTTTCCTTTGGCGTGCATATGAGTACCATTCAAAATAAACCATTAATCACAACAATTACGATTAAACACAACGGACATGATCATTGTCTTTATTTAATTTTTTTGGTACATCGGAGCAGCGGGGGTGGGGATATGATCATTATTACTGTAAAGTGATTGCATAAGAAAGGCCTCTCGGATATAGGTCAACACACAACATAAGCAAGGCCGGAGTTTGCAACCACGCGATATCACGGCTTTAAACCACTCCCTTCTCTGCAACCTTCTGGCGTATACATCACAATCCTCGACTTTGGGGTATTTAAATTTATGGAGACGGGAAAGTAAAAGTTGAGGATTGTGATGTACGGCAGCTGTAATCTGCTCCCTCACACCACTAATTGTGGACATTGATGATCCCCAACCGGCAATTACACAGCACGTTGAAGTTATAACTCACTCCATCCTCATCACTCACAACTGAATTCTATCTGCAAACTTATGTGTCTTTGTCCGATTCGACCAAAACACAAAATGTTCTGAAAAATTTTGCACCAAATTCTGCCAGTGATAGCCCGTTTATACAAAAAAAAACGTTTGTCCAGCAGGCTTCCCCCAATGTCATTTCTGCCAAAAGAACGATGAATCAGTTGAACATCTTTTTTGTAATTGCCCAGCTATCCAACTCCTCTCCTCTGGTAGCCTTTCACAGCACACATCACAGATAATCTACATTGCCCACTTCCCTTATCCGCCTGGTTTACAACCATTTTACTATATTTGATCAAAAGCACTGGTAGCCGCAGCACACGCACACACACTCCTTTTCTATGCTGTTGATCCCTATCTGGACTTTTCACAACACAGATAAGTTTTGATCGCAAACTTTAAGCTACCAGTTATTCTCTCTCCTAATCATAGACTATTGTAAGGAGAAGGGGATCTGATTAAACGTATGCCTCATATTCAGCAGTCTCGTACCCACTAGTATACAGAGTTAGCTTTCTGCCCCCATTGCCTTCTGTTTCGATAATTGTACAACTGTACATAGACATCTCTGTTTTCCTCTCTAGTCTTACGTTTGTACTATATTGTTCTATAAATACGAGTATAAGATTATTTCATTGTTGTCAAACAAAAAAAAAAACAAAAAAAAACTTCACAAGCCAAAAACAGCCAAATCCGCGCACCTCCTCTGACCCACAATCTCCTTAATTAAGTAGTAGCTTACTCTATCGACTGCCATAAGCCCTAAATCAGCGAAACTTCAAGCTCTACAAATCATATTATCAGTCCCTTCGGGGACATCTGATAAAATTGGAACAAATCATATTATCAGAAGGCCTTCAAACAAATTAAACTGGTATCATCTAGAGACTAGCAATTAGATGTTTCACCCTGCCCATATGTGGCATTCGATCTAAATCACATCCAAGAGGAATAGCCAAAACATGCATTGACCAACAAACCATCATCAAAGCTACAACTGGTTAACCGAAAAATCCCGATTAAAGGGTCATTGACAAATGTGCAAAGAAACTCTACTAGTAATTTTGTACCTGAAGATAAGAATGTTGTACCAAAATTTGCGCATCAAGTAGCACAATATGATTACAATGGTTCCCATGAGATTCTACTCTAGAGTGAGTGGGAGATCAAAGTAATTGACTAACTGAGTTAGGGGTGTCTCCATGGCTGGTTGGGCCTTGCTTACAAAACTTCTTCATGTCACCTCGAACATTCATCTGCAATCAATAACAATCAATAACAATCTCACAAGTCTTTTACTATGATCTCCAGAGTTTCCCATCTATCTAAGTTGATAATAACCCCATATGTAATAACACTACTAGGAAAATGATAGCATGCATGTTGTGAGATAATTTGTATTTCCAGCAGTACATACATATGCAGCAGCATATTATGGAGAATGCTTGAAAGTATGGAGTTCTCTAATGGTAACCTCTCATTTAATGTCACCTAGGAAATTTAAGTTCAAAGTTGTACACCTAATTCCCAGGGTAGCTCTAGAATTCTCTATAGAGCTACAAAAGGAAGGCTAATCAAGTTTCTTGTGACTCGATCAGATTCACAATAAAATAACTAAAGAGCAGCAACTCAATTAAACAAAAACCTTTCCCATCAAACTGCTATTCCACCCTTATTACCAACCCATGCTAGCAACAATGCTACATTAGTCTAAAATCGCATTGATTATGTTTGGATAACCAATCTATGAAACCAAACAATTAACCCATATTTAGCTAGCTAGTAGCATTCAACCAGTTGTCTCTATTTATTTGCTCTTCACTGCCATGTAATCATTACAACTGTTAATTTTCAACAGCAACAAACTTACCAAAGTAACGGTGTTCAAGAGCTTCTTTAGCTGTGATCCTTTGTTTCGGGTTCATGCATAGGAGTCTCTGAATTTACACAATAAATCAAATTTAAAAAAATATCAAATTCATAATTCAATGGTTTATGTTTTTGTCAGACTAGACCTAATAAACAAATTGTCCGACTACACCAAATAAACAAATTTTGCCAAAACAACTAAAGTCGATTTTAGACTCTCTTTTGTATTATATTTAGGTGTAGTCTGACAAAAATGAAAATCTATCAGCATCTGACAAAAAAAACACTAGATCGATATTGTTTTCGATATTATTTTCCAACGAAAAGATTACTTACGCTTAGTAGATCATTTCCAGCGTCTCCTAGATGTGAACTTGTAAAACATGCTTGAACAAATACATAAAAACCGTTCATAGCCATTAAGTTAACTGTTTTGAAAAATCAAAATCATAATTAAAAACTATTAGTTTGAGATTCTTGTGCTTAAGCATAAAATATACCTCAGCACAATCTTTGATATCAGGATCATCAGGGTAGTTCAACAACATAGCTTCTGGCCAACTTTGAGCGGGTGTGCCAAGTCTCCTGCAACCAAGATAAAAAAAAAATGAAGTCATTAGATATTCACAAATGAGTAGGTTGCTGATAATGGCTTTTATTCAAGAAATAGTATATAAATGAAAATTAATAATAAAACTTCATACTTGATTATTGAACGGATCATGCCATGAGATCCATCGTAACCTTGATCACAAGAGAATGGGACAACATGATCCACCATTTCAGCGAAAATACAACCTATAGACCACATATCCATAGGTTGTGAATATGTGGGAGCCCCAAGTAAGATTTCAGGTGCGCGAAAGGTCAAAGTTGTCATCTACACGAAATAATACACGGTAAATATTTCTTTACTAGGAGAGTAATAAAGGCACAAACAGTAAGGCCTACGTATTCTTTAGGCAAAAATTTACTAAGAAGCATGGTAGTAATATTGTTGGGAACTCAGTAAATGTGCCAAGGTACAGCTTTATTGCTAATCTGGCAATGCAAAACGCTCTAACAGTTGACAGAATTTGCAGCCGGGGAATGGTGATAGTAAACAGGTTGTCTGTGCTGTAAAGACCTGGAAAACCATCACCACTTGTTCTTTAAGGTCATTTGGTGCAGCAAATCTGGAATGAGATTCAAAGGTGGATTGGAACACCCCCCCCCCCCCTCCAAGCAGCAGAACTCTTAAACGGGAGATTATGTGGTATCAAAAGCACATCAGGCGGAAGCACTGGAGCCTAATCGCCACTATTTACATGGTATGGAGCAAAAGAAACGCTAGATTGTTCAGAGGAGCAACTAAAAAAAGTGGATAGTATTGTGAAACTCATCAAATTTGTGGTTAGTGTTAGGATTTTAAGCTTCACTAAGCATAGCGAGCATGAGGAAATCGTAAAATCCCTCAATGCTTGACTATCTAGGGGATCGTTTTTTTTTTTTAAGTGTTTTCGCTTTTTTCCCTTTATAGGATGAATAAAAGCTCCTAATTACTTGCAAAAAAATTGTAGTTCATGAGAGTAATGGAGGCGAAAAAAAATCTAAGGTGCACGCCGTATCTAGATAACAGTTTTAGTAAAGCATTGAAAAATTTGTGGATCAAAATGGTATCACATAGGAGGGACAAGCAAAGGTAGTTGATGCTTTTATTGAATACTATAAAAGGCTCATTCAGAAAGAAAAGAAAATGGAACCATTGGATATTCTCTTTATTTCGACAGCAGCTACTCTCAAGGATAGTCATAAGGAGGGCCTAATAGCTAATGTCGCCCAAACAGAAGTTCTCAGAGCTCAAAGAGAAATTCATCCCAACAAAAGTCCAGGATATGATGGATTCTCGGCAGTTCTCTTTCACTCATCCTGGTAGATCATTCAAAGGGATTTCATGACTGCAATAGAGAACTTTTTCAAGACCGGACAGCTCACAAAGCAAGTTAACACTTGATACCAAAGAAGCAGTATACAACTGTGATGGAATTCCGACCCATTTCATGTTGCACAACAGTATATAAGGTAATAAGTAGAGTACTTGCAAACAGAATTCAGAAAATACTTCACCTGCTAGTGGGAAGGGAGAAATCAGCTTTTGTGAAAGATAGATGCATCTTTGACATCATTCTAGTCTCTCAAAATCTTATCAAGGGTTATGGAAGGAAAAATGTGTTTCCAAGAAGCCTCATAAAAGTAGATATTAGAAAAGCCTTTGATTCTATAGACTGGAACTTCATTGAAGGTATGCTTTAAGCCTTCAACTTTCCCAAGATCTTTATCAAGTGGATCAGGGCCTGCCGTACTTCTAATTGGTTTAGTGTCAAGATCAATGGTAGCACACATGGATTTTTCAAAGGAAAGATAGGGGTTAGGCAAGGTGATCCTATCTCACCATACATCTTTGTAATGGCAATGGAGGTGGTCTCTGGATACATGAGAAATATCCACACATATCATCAGTTCTCTTATCATCCCAAATGCTGCAAAATCAAGCTCTCTCACCTGATTTTTGCAGATGATCTAATGACTTTTGTTAGAGGCGATGTTCCCTCTGTATAGCCTCAAATTGCTTGGATAATTTTGCAAAAGTCTCTGGCCTTGAAACAAATCCCAGCAAAACAGACATTTATTTTGGAGGAGTTGGTCAAAGCATAAAGGGTCAAACCTTGAAAGAAACGGGTTTCTCTGAGGGTAGTTTCCCCTTCAGGTATCCTGGGGTTCCTCTTAACACGAGCAAGCTTTTGTCAAGTATGTATACCCCCCTTGTTTCCAAAATCAGCAACTGTGTGCATCATTGGACTTCTAAGCTTTTATCCTATGCTGGAAGAATAGTGCTTATAAACTCAGTGATTTTTGGGATTGAAACCTACTGGTGTGCAGGGTTCTTACTTCCGAAGCACATAGCAAAGCAGATTGACAGGGCAGTGAAAAATTACTTCTGGAATATAGATGAAGGCAAGAGAAAAATGGTCTTTATAAGCTGGAAAAATGTCTGCAGGCCGAAAAAAGGAGGATTTGGAATAAAGAAGGTCCTCTCATGGTATAAAGCCTCCTAGCAAAGTGGTTATGGAGTTTGTGTGTCTAGATTGGACCAAAGCCTACATGCTAAAGTCTCAGAGCTGCTGGCAGATTAATGCAAAAAATTCTGATGCAGAGGGTTGGGGAGGCATTATATCAGTCAAAAATGAAATTCTAGCAAGATCTAAGGATTAACAATTGGCAGAGATAACCCTCGATGACATGGGGAGAAACAGGAAAATTTAAACTGGCTAAGGCATACGACTACTTCAGACCCATCAAAGAAAAGTCCGATGGCATAAAACAGTTTGGAACTCAACAAACCTCCCAAGATATTGCTACATTACATATCTTGCAGCTCAGGAAAGTCTGGCCACAATTGATAAGCTATGTAGTAGGGGTATGTGCCTTGTAAATTGGTGTTGTTTGTGTAAGGCAGCAACAGAGGATCACTCCCATCTATTCTTTAAGTGTGGCTTTGCCAACAGAATCTGGAACTCGATAATCAAATGGATGAGGCTTTAAAGGATGGGCAAAAGCTTAAAGGAGGAACTCAATTGGAGCTCTGCTCATAGAAGAACGAAGCATTGGAAGTATAAATATTAAATAGTTCAGTGGTTGCTTGGTAGCTACGGTCCATACCATTTAAGTAGAAAGAAATTCTAGAATTTTCAGAAACATTAAGCACAATATAGAATGGCTAATAGCTAGAATCAAATATGTTGTTAGCATTAGGTTACTAACTTGGGCTAGTAATATTCTTCATGAGGAGATAGTAGAGAGCTTGAAGATAGTTTGATACTTCTTTAGGGGCTGTGTTTTGTAAGTTTGTCTCTCTTTTCAATTCCCAATTTTGGAAGAATAAAAGACTACCAATTCTTACTGAAAAAAAAAAAAAAAAAAAAAAAAAAACATTTTTAGTAAAGCAAACTTTAAAACCCCTTGTAAATCTTGCAATCTACTTCGTTTACCTACGACCATCCAATTCTCGTAATATAGATATAGGCATCAGACCAGTTAAGGAGAGAGATCAAACAAAAAAGAGCATAAAAAACACTCACACATACATGATAGACACTACAAAAGATTTAGATTATATATGAGTAATCCAAGCATAAGATTGACACCAAAAGGTGGATCAATTAATGAACATCTATAGTCAAGTTTACTGTGTCTCTTTTTTGATGAGGAACGAGATTATAAGATACTAAGTTCACAATGCTCAACAGATCATGTCTTCCCCTAAGCTATCATGGCCGACATTTTAAGAAAAATTAGGCTATTGTATGTTTATCCAAGCACTCACATCATTTTAAAACATAATAGGCTGAGACATTACCTGTGGAGTGAGGTCTGGACCAAGTAAACGAGCAAACCCAAAATCAGCAATCTTGACTTCAGTAGTGATCATATCTTCACTAAGAACTACATTCTCCGGCTTCATATCTCTATGAATAATCCCACGGCTGTGTAAATGTGAAATTCCACGAAGTATTTGTTTTAGAACTTGAGGAACTACGAGAGCATACTTCCCACTTTTACACCTTGTTATAGCATCTTTGAGGTTCAAAGCCAACCCCTCCATTACAAGCAAAAGCTGATATTTAGGCGTATAAGCATCTTTTAATGTAACTATGTTGGGATGTTTGTTGTCATATAGGGCAAAAAGTTCCCTGACTAAGGCACGCGTTAGATTATTCCCAGATCCCAAGGGTAAAATCTTAAAAGCCACATTTTCCTTAGTCCTGGTATCATGCCCCTTGTACACACAACAGAAAGATCCTGACCCCAGTATTGAGTTCTCAATGAAGTAATGTTCATATTCCATTGGAGGAGTGATTGTGGATAGTGCCGAAAACTTCTCACTCTTCTGTATGATATCTCTTATGTCTTCCTTACTATTTCTTATCACTCTTGTTAATTCATCAATAATAAAGTCTGAAATATCCGTCATCTGCATCCCATAGAAAGACGAAACATTGAAGTACCATGATACAAACAAAGAAACATACAATGAAATTCATAAAAAAAAAGAAAAAAAGAAGCAAGATTCATACTACTTTGTGAAGGGAATACAAAATTGGGCGCCTATCAGCCTATCATCTAAGGATCCTTCCAAAATAAAAGACTAAAGGCATACACCCTCCTACCCACTATGATTTCCCCCTTTCGAAACTGTTTTTGAGTAGCCATCTTGGGAGCTACTTCTTAACCAAATGAAAAGACCTGTTTACCTTAAAATCAAATGAGCTTGGTAGAAAGCACTGCATAATAGAATATCTACTAATTTTTTCAACAAGTGAATGATTCATTTGGTCTAAAAGTAGCTCCGAACATGGTTACTCAAAAATAGTTTTTGAAAGGGGGCGAACATTTTGGGTAGGAGTATCATCTAGACTAATTTTTTTAAAGAAAAGAAAACCTTTGTAGCCTAACATTAGGCTAATAAACGATATATATGTGCATAACAGTGTTAACGCTAAGAATCCTACACATGTTCTCCCAAGTCAAGCTAATGAACGATATATGCATGCATAACAGTGCTTAAGGCTAAGAAATCTTACATATGTTCTCCCAAGTCTTAACATAACAGTGTTAAAGAATCCTACATATGTTCTCCCAAAGTCAGGCTGATAAACAATATAGACATGCATTACAGTGTTGAGGCTAAGAATTCTACATATGTTCTCCCAAGTCACGCTAATAAATGATATACACATGTATAACAATGTTAAGGCTAAGATTCCTACATATGTTCTCCCAAGTCATACATGATTAACATTGTTAAGGCTAAGAATCCTACGTATGTTCTCCTAAGTCAGGCTAATAAACGATATATACATGCATAACAAAGAATCCTACATATGTTCTCCCAAGTCAGGCTAATAAACGATCTATACATGCATAACAGTGTTAAGAACCCTACATATATGTTCTCCGAAGTCCCAACCTACAAGCACTGATTCTCTATTTATATGTTCATATTGAGTACATATCATCATGTTATTTCTTTCCCTCTTTAATTATTAGTTGTCCACATTGTAATATAGTTGTACCTTGTTTAATAGCTTTACTTAGGGTGAGAGTTTACCGACAATATCTTGTAACTAGTATTTCATATTTATACCAAAGTAAATCAATCAAGTTTTACATTCATCTCCTAATCTTACCGTTCAACAGCCAGGAATTTTCGAACGGTGAAAAACGATAAATTGCGACATTAATTTAGTGTTGTAGGATCGAGTCATTTAAGTAGCACCAAGTCCTTAGTTTAATAATTTTCTCATATGAGACGATCTCACAATAAATTAATGTCAGACCACATTATTTATTAAAAAGTGACCGTTTCAAAATTGTTCGTGATCATTTCATTACTTAGTAATCGTTTTACAGGATGTTTAAACCACATTACTTGTAATTTTAATCATAAAAAGTTAGTCTTACTGTATGAAATGAACCCTTTACTGATCATAAATGAGAGATTATAATCATAAATTAAAACATATTACTAAGTGTAGTATAATTTTCAGTAGAAATGTAAATGGGGTCACTAAATTAAAACTAGAATGATCTCACAAAAAGTTATTATGACTACAAATATCATTAATTAAAAGGTCATACCGGCATACCGCATCTACAAATATCATCGGACTTTCGTAAGCCAATTTAAGGAAGCTATCGTCAAAAAGTTTCTCATAATTAAATAGATATAATTTTTTTAGGTGAAGTATATCAGGACTTACAAACAAACAGAATTTTTTTTCACAAAAGAGAATAAAATTAGGTAAATTCTGCTGATATACTGTAGTATACATAAATTTGAGGGATCGGAAAAATTTACCTCCTCCCTGATAATCCTTGAGATGCTCGGCCTCGACCCGGAAACTGGTAAAAAAAATATGTACAAAATTTATTACGAATCAATAATAATAATCTCCCCGAATGATTTGGAGATGCAATTAATATAATAATGTAAAACATTGAAAAGGGAACCAAATATTATACAGTATATACCATACCAGTATCAATGCCTCGAACTTCAGGAGACAAAAACCTTACGGACGCTTCCGACGAGTAGGGAAAGTAAAGCTTGAGCGTCCCGTTTTCGACGACACGGCTGTAATCCTCTAACTCAGCTGTAACGTAGCCGATGTAAGAGATTTCGGGATCATTGGTCCGCAGGTCTGCCGGAGAAGTAGCTCGGAAGAACAACATGCGAAGGCCTCGTTGCTCCACGATGACATTCTCTTGAGAAACCCCCGGAATGTCTATCCTAACAGAGGTCCCCACGACGAAATAAGGCCGACGGGAAGGAAACGTCGCATCTCGGGCCGCCATTGAAGGTTGAACAAGGGCTTGTTTTAAGGGAAATATGGACTAAAATAGAAAAGTTCTAATTTTTAGTTTTGTTTTGCCTAAGTAAAGTTGCTTTTGAAAAGATTTTGATCGCAAATACTATCATACCCCAGGGGTACGGATGGAATGGTACCCCCTGGGCCTTTTTCAAGCTGGACTTTTATTTATTTTGTTTATATTTACAATTTCTGTTGGGCTCATGTCAAATTTGGCCCAATAATTATTCAACTAAAA
>JBBYHQ010000015.1:1161330-1172485 GCA_038382645.1 Spergularia azorica
TTTTTGGGTTGCCAAACATGTGAATTGGGCCAAATCCGGATTTGAGAATCAAATCCAGGTTTCCAAACACAGTCTAAGTCATGTGCAAATACCATATGTATTAAGCCAATCCTTGAGCATTTAGGGTGGTAAGAGAACATGGCCTTTTGATGGATAACCCTCATATATGTAGAGAAGATTTCCATGCTAAGAACAAACAAATATGGTGATAATGGACCACCTTGTCTGATTCCGCTCCTACTCTTGAAAAACCCTTGAGTGCGCCAATTATACTATGGTCCATGTACTGTTGGTCCGAAGGGTACTATAGTAATTTTAAGAGTGAACCTGGTAGTGGTTATGCAGCTTACAATCCATTGAATAAACAGCGGGGGAAAGTTCAAGGCTAGTAGCATTTCTGATTTCTTCTATGAACTTCCAATTCCAGAGTCAAAAGCCTTTTTAATGTCTATCTTCATAAGACATCTTGGAGATAAGTTCTTCCTGCTGTATGCCTTGATTAGTGCTTGTGAGACTAGTCTATTGTCGAAAAATCACCTATTTTTGACAAATGTTGTCTGCTCATCTGCAATCAGCTCAGGTAGCACTTGTTGAATCCTGTTGGCTAAATTTTTGCTGATTATCTTGTAGATAGTAGTACAACAAGCTATGAGCCTATAATCAATGACTGTACTAGCATCTACTTTCTTAGGGATAAGGGCAATGACAGTGATACTCACCTGCTTATCCATTTTCCTTGAATGAAAAAATTGAAGCACTGCCTTAATTATATCTTTGTCGATCAGTTCCCATGAGTGTTGGAAGAATCCTGCGCAAAATCCATCAATACCAGGGCTTAAATTTGGGTGATGCTGTCTAGGGCTTGCTTGATCTCCTGTGTTTGTGATAGGTGAAGCTAAATTCTTTGCCCAATCATTTGAGACACAGGCTCCAGTCCTAATAAAATCATTATCCCCAATAAACTCTCATAGTAATCAACAAAAGCCTTTGTGATATCTCTTTGCTCAGTGTAGGTGTTACCATCCATGCTTATGACCTTACCAATGATATTGTGGTGTTTCCTCTCACTGCAGTCAGTTTGCTTTAAATCCTTGATTTTAGCACTTTGATACAACATACTGAGCTCAGCTTTTTTAGTTTTGCAGAATTTGTCAATTAAGTATTCTTCCTTATGAGTCAGAGCTTGACTTTGTGGATAACTTTGAAGCATCTTTTGGCATTCCTCCAAATCCTCCGTACATTTCCTCGCTCTTTGAGGTAGATTTGAATAGTGATGCTTGTTGAGACTTGCAAGGGCTTTTCTGACCTCGTTTAACTTCAGAAAAACTCTGCGCATAGGTGATCCTTCTACATATTTGCTCCATGCTTCTCTGACTATGCTGCTCTAGCTTGGTTGCTCTGTGCAACAGTTTAAGAACTTGAAAATCTAGTAATTACCTCCACTTTTCCAATTGTAACTAGTGTTGGGGAGTGGTCTGAGACACCTGGGGTAAGATAATCAGCATAAGAACCAGGGTATGAACTTATCCAGGTTTGATTGACCAAGACCCTGTCCAACTTTACCCACATTCTATCTGCCCCGTCTTGTTTATTTGACCAGGTGTAAAGACAGCCATGACCATTCAGGTCATCAAGATCACAGTCCCTAAGGCAGAAGTTGAAGTCAGCCATATCAACAATGTGTGGTGATGCTTGTCCTAATCTTTCCTGATCTGTCCTGACTATTCTGAAGTCCCTTAACCCTAGCCAAGGCAGTTGTGTTTTGAAACCACAAAGATCTCTCCACAGAGGCTGTCTTTGCTTGGCATCATTGCAGGCATAGACAAATGTGATATTGCATTCCTGGTGAGTAATCTTATTGGTGAGCTTTCCATGAATTAACTGGTCTGATCTGACTCTTTTTTACAACAAAATCCACTGCTTGTGCATTCCAAAGAATCCAGATTCTTCCACTAGCATTAGAAGAATAATTATTCACATGAGCATAATTCCTGAAGATACCATTTTTAATCTTATCTGATTTTCTAACCTTTATTTTGGTTTCTAATACCCCTATAAGATCCACTTTATTACTCCATAGGAAGTGTTTAACGTCCTGCTGTTTGAGGGCTCTATTAAGCCCTCTAATGTTCCAGGCTGCCACTTTCATTGGGGTAAAAATGTAAAATGTCAGGTGGGGCATTTTCCCCATACTTCAGCCTCTGACTGTACTCCACCTATTTTGCTGCCTCGACTCCTTCAGTCCCTGCAAAATCTTTATCTAGGGTAGAAGCTGTTAATCCCATATTCAGGTTAGCAAATCCATTACTTAAGACTGCAGGTGGGCTGCCATTTTGTGTTTTCGTCCTGCTTTTCCTGACAACTGTTCTGAAGCCCATTTCATCAACTATCTCAGCTAAAGGTGAAGGTGTTGCATTCCCCTTATCTTCAAAGTCTGCTTCAATAACCTGTTGCACCTGCTGTGTATGACCATGATTTGGTGGTTCAACTTGAGCGTCTTTCCGTGGCTCTTGGCTCATAGGATTATAGACTTGCTTTGCCGGAGCCACTTTCTTGGGTTTTAGATGTCTGCACTTGGTGATGTCATGGCCCATTTTGTGACATCCCCTATAGTAATACGGCACCCATTCATATTCAATGCGCTGCTCAATCTCCCTGCAGTATGGTGTATTTAGAGTAACATAGTGAGGCAAGTTATCTGAAATATCAACCTAAATCAATACCCTAGTAAATGAAAGCCTGGTTTTGTATGTTGTGGTTTGATCAGCATAAGGGTTTTCTCACTTTGCTTGCAATCTTGATTGCTCATTCTGTGCGCTTTGTGATTGTTGTTTTGGAGTCTGTATGCCTTTTGGTTCAATTGTTTCTGGAATGTGGACTCTCTTTTTCTTTTGTCTTATTTAATCGATTGATTAATTGTATCAAGCTTTTCTCTTTGTAGATTGGAATGCAGAGGTGTGTTAATGGTGATAGTGATCCTGTGGAGAAGCCTAGTAAGAAGAGGAAGACGGAAGCCCAGGAGGAATCCACGGTAAGTAATGCTCTAAGTGGCTGTAGAAATATCGAATTGTCATTATCATTACCATGGTAGGAAGCTTTCCCTACAATGATATTTAAGTGTGTGACTATAATATTATGTCGAAATGTGGAAATTGACATAAAAGGGTAATCTTTCATACAAGTGGGGGTCATTATTATGTTGACTTTTGAATGAGTAACCTTTCAGATAAGCGCACAATAGGGTGTATTCTCTCTTTATTCCATATTTGTGGGATATGAAATCGTCAAACCATGAGCAATTAGGAGTGATTAACTAAGTGTAATTGCTAAATAGAGAAGAATAAGTGATTTTCTGTGGTTTCCTTAATCATGAGCAATCGCTATTAGGGAGAATTTATGTGGGAACATGACTATTAATAAACCTAGAGGAGCCAAACTTCGGTTATCTTGAATTAAACCTGAGAACTTACAAGTTGTCTTGCCAATGGTGGAGGAATGCACTTTAGGGATAACGATTCATCTAGCAACGGATGTTTCACTGGACGAAGCAATATGATTCGTTTTGATTTCTTTGTTTAGTTTTGTAATCCCTTTTCCTTCTTCTCCTACCCTTTGTATCTCCTCTCAAAGCTTTTCTTTCTATTATTTATTTAAAGTTCATATGTTTTCCACTTGTTTTACAACTATTTTTAATCTGTTGTTTTCCTTTCTTTGGATAGCTTTTTTTTAAAAAACTCTTTTTAAACGTGTTTATTGTTTTTTAAATTTATTCACAATAATCTTTAACTTATATGACATCCTCGAGACGGTCACTTATGACGTATCATGTCAGCCGACCCCATATCATTTTGGGAAAAAGGCTTGGTTGTTGTTGCTCTTGTATAGGAAAGGTTACCCTTTCACCTTTACATACAATTGTGACCTTCATTATGAAAGTTTTATCTCAAAATCTCATGTTTGACCATGATCTTATAGCCGACTTGCTCGAGTGTTCATTGGTTGTGTGAATAGAGCTTCAACCGTGAATGATGATACTATTTTTCCAGTACCTTTATGGATGACATTTGAGTATGAATTGTTGCCTTAAATATTTTTATTGTTAGTCACTAGAAGTCATTCTCACGTTATAGCAATCGATCGGACTGGCCAACACAATTGAAGTGTGCTCCAAGTTCTAGTAAAACTTTGAAACATGAGCATAATCGTGATTACTACTTATATCTTCTTAATATCTATTTTTATTGTTCACTTGTACCTAGGTTTTCCTAGTTTAATTATCTTCTGCTTGTGTTCCAATTTTGCCAGGTACTGGGATCAAGAATGAGTGACCGCTTAAGTGCATTGCCTAATGAAATTCTCTGCTATATTCTCTCCTTTTTGACTATGAGAGATTCTATAAGAACAAGGTTATTATCAATGAGGTGGAGACATCTTACCGATTGCCGCTTGTTTCTCCACTTTGATGCTCTAAATGTATTGGGAAGTGAAGAAACCTGCCGTGCATGCCAGTCCAGGTTTGTGAGAGCTGCTGATCAGTTTCTGGATGTATGGAAAGGTGGAAACCTTACCGGGCTTAAGGTCCAATTCTGTAGGGGAAACAAACAAGCTTCTCACATTGATAGGTGGGTTGCAAGTGGTCTTAGGATGAAAATTGAAGATTTGGAGCTCAATCTTCTATCACTAACTAGATGTTCTGAAATGTATGTGTTCTCTGATGATCTTCTTCACTCTTCAATGCCAATTAACCTGAAGAGTTTAAGGCTTACAGCTTGTGTCCTAAAATTTGCTTCTGGGTGCACTGGTTGGATAAAATATTTAGTTTCTCTTGAATTGATTTTTGTTCAATTGCATGAGAAGGACTTAAAGTGTATCTTGTCTGCTGGTTTGAATCTCACATCACTTAGCCTGGTTTACTGCTGCCAAAATTTTTGTCTATAAACATTGAACTGCCCATATTGAAGAAGCTGCGGCTTAGTGATGATTTTGATCGGATTGGGCTCAGTTGTCCCAATCTTGAGACATTTGAATGTCAAGGCCGGGCAGGTTACTTTAATTTTTCACATGTCCCTCTTTTGACTAAGGTGGATCTGTTGCTCAGCTTCCATTCTGAGGGTTACTCATTGACCTTAGATGGCCTAGCCAGACATGCTCCTAGGCTTCAACAATTGTCGCTTATGGTGATGACTGAGGTCAGTTGTGATTGCTTTGGATGCTTTGTGATATCCTTCTTCATCATCTTTCGCATATGACAGTATTTTTTTTTTAATCTTCAGGTACAACCATTGCCTAGAAAGAATTTTATGCAGTGTCTAAAGCGCCTGGATCTACAAACGGATATTCCAATTGGCTTTGACCTTTTCTCCATAACTCATTTATTAAAGGCTTCTCCTTTCCTTGAAATATTACATCTGGAGGTTAGTGTTCGATTTCAGTATGTTGATTTGGAGTGCATTATTCTTGATTGTTTTGTGTTTATTCATTTCAAAATTCCGAGCTGCTTTGCTATTCTAGTGTTCTTGAAAATTTTATTTATCTCGTCCTCTATTTCGGTGATGTCCTGTTTTCTCCAACACGCTCTTCAATTTTATATTGCATATTGCTTTTCTGTTTTGTCTCATCGCTCTTCATATTTCTTAAGCTTAGGACTTGCGGTCTATTCTAGGATTCTAGCATGTGTAAGTTAGCTATTTTCCCAGATAACGTATCAAAGAATCTGTTCCCCTTTGCTGGAATTTGAGTATAGTAGATGAGCTTAGCACCAGTTATATTGTCTCAACCCGTCGACCGGTCTGCTAGGTTGTTAAATTTCTTTCTATTTGCTTTTGATAATATGTTGTACCTTACTAGTATATAGTATATGAAATCATATCTACTTGTGCTTTAAGATCTTGAACTTCCTCAAAACTTTGTTCTTGGGTTAGCCATGCACTTCGTATATTTCTTGCATCGTGCTTTAATTACCCCTACTCTTAGTGACCACCGCTCTTTGATGCATATAAACCCAAGATGAAACCCCAAGCTCATTCCATCTCCCTTTTGTGTCTAACACCTGATACAAAGAAGATACGGAGTATATTTCTCCACTAAATTATAGCACACAAATAAGCAAGCAACAATCCATTAAGCACCTATGATGAACTTTTTTTTTGTGTGTGTGTGTGTGTGTGTGTGAAATAAACCCATGATGAAATCTTTTCCGGAACTTGTAAAGCAAGATCAAATGTTATGAACCTACATACGAATAGTGAGTTGAGGCTCGAGTATCCACCAGTATGGCGATATGGGATGCATAGCTAATCATTTGATGTCAACAAAAACTAATTAATTATTTTATAGCTTAGTAGTATATAACTTTCTAAGCAAAATCTTGCTAATAAATGATAATTATCGACTATAGGTGAGATTCAAGCCTTGAGCTACTGAGAATAAACACTTACTCATCCACCCTACCAACAGAAGGAATGTAAATAATTCTGTGTAGTTTCCTAGCAATTCCTACTTTAAGTCCTAAGTAAACATGATACAGTCACTTTGAGAAAACCAATATTGAAAAGAAGTGTGTCCCAATTCCCAAATATATATGAGCATCTGAAATTTGATTCGGAGAATTAGTTGAACAAAGGTGCTTGAACTGAGACCAGTAGTTACAAACAATGACTGACCTGTTTGGTTTCGATTGCCTACTACTGTATGTCGAATTCATCAACTTTGATGCACCACCGTTCCTGCATTTAATGAGCAGTTGCAATGCATGATTGGACTTTTGAAACCCAACATGAAGCAGTATTTTTTAGAGGTCCAACATCAAGCTATTTTTCCTAAAAGTCTAGCATCAGCAACTTTTTGGGAATCTTCCTCTGAAATCATCGATCACAACTAGGTCTAACTCAAAGCATCACAACAAAATTGTCAAAACAGAAATGTGCGCAACCCCTTTACCAACTTTAAAACCACGTCTCAGCCCATTCAAAAACCAAATGTGATCAGAGAAAACCAAATGGCTGTTTAGATTAATACATTTTATCTACATGCTCACCAAATATTTGAATCAAATCACACATACTTCAGAATTCTGAATTTTTCTCTAAAGTAGAGATGTCAATGACTCGAAATTGGATTCAGGTGGACCTTCACCCAATCCAACCGTCACCCGTTTTCTTTTTTACAGACCATAGAACATGACAAAAAAAACCATGGACTTACGGTTCATCCGCCAAAACAGAAATCGTTTTATGTATATCCATTTCTTCTTGGTAATTGTATAAACGATGTTAGATATGATGATTTATATATGCTCTAAACGTAGAGATGTCAAAGCACTACTAACTCATTGCTCACGGTGTACATTGTATATATTGGAAACTAAAATAATAGGGCTAGCCTAAGATGGCAAATACTGAGAAACTAAAGCTTTCATGTTTAGTGCTGCAGAGAACCGTAGAATAAAGGAAACCGGTTGGTTAAAGAGAAATTCATCTGCAATCAATCTTAGTCTCGGAATATGTCAAATCAGACATTGGTTTAGTGTAGCATAAAAAGCTCCAAGTAGACTGATATATGGGAACAAAAGTCCTTGCCTTCTCTCTCATGTAGATCTTTGTCCGGACCTTTTTTCCATGTATTTCATGTATTGACCTTTCCTCACTGCTCCTGATCTATACTCCTTTTCCTGTGTTCCCCATACAGGTTCTTTTCCTTGAGTTTCCTCTCCTGACTCCCCATCATCCAAATGTCTATATGAAAGATGCTTGCTGTGATGATCAGCCGATCACACTCACCTCTCCTTCTGTCCTCCTCACTCTCCTTGCCATGGATGGCGTTCTCATTCTTTGTCCCTCTCCTTACATTGGATACCATCCTGCTTTTGTTCTCTGCTACCTTTATGTCTCTCCCAATTTCTTTCACTGGTTTTCTCTTCTCTAGATTGTGATTGATGGCTGGATGCACTCATCTCTCTATGAACTAGCACCAATCAAAGAACAGCGGACACTTAAGCATTATGCCTGTTATTCGTATCTCTACTTCAATAGTATCAGTGAGTGACCCCTTTACCCAATTTATATACTCCTTCCGTCCCACTATAAACTTCCTACTTCATTTAAATTCCTCGCACATATTGAAATGTTATTTTTTAGCTGTATGTTAATGATTTACTTGAAATGTGTCTATTCCTACCCCCCAAAACTAGTTATGTTGATGTATTATTTTCAATTGTATGACTGTATCACAGACATTTCAAACTTATACGCACTCCCATTCTTTCAGCTTCTAGATCTTCCATTGAGAGACATGATTTGTTTGGGCCTTAGCCTAACATAAGTTGAAATGAGGAAGAACAAGGGACTTTTTAGCTTAATGTGTTCTCTCCCTCAAAACTGATTGGCCTGTTTTCTTGAAGTTCTAAATTTCTGAGTATGAAGTTGCAAAGGTTTTTAGCCGGCTCATTAATGTTCTGAATTTTTTTTCCCCTGAAAACAGTTGAGCTTCCGGGATTACACCCGACAGAGTCCACAAACAGAATATCGAAATCGCCGACATTTTCAATTGAAAGAAATCAAAATTAATGGATTTAGATTTACGTGGAATGAGATGGAGCTTGCGCAATATCTGCTGAAGAACGCCTTGGCTCTTCAGCGAATGATCATTGTAGATCAATGCCACCGTGACAGTTCTGGGGGAAAAGGAAAGGCGACCAGTCTACTGCAGGACTTAATAACCACTCTACTGCAGGATGTAGAAACCACTGCAGAATTGGTGGTATGCTAGGTGCTGTGTTGGTCAGACCCAGTGTGGTTGATGATTATTGTATCTATGTTATTGTTAACCAGTCCCAACTCCTCAAGTATTAAGTTATTTTGGTTCTACTTGAGATTGCAGGTGAGATCTTCATGTACAAATTTTAATTAGGCCAGTATCGAATGTTCAGGACTTTATTTAAAGCTATTTATTTGACCTGACCATTTCTGCTACACCAAAAGCGTTGTGATCCTCTCTACAGAAAAAAAAAAAAAAAGAAAAAACTAAAAGGTCGTGATCTTGATCCAACAACTTATACTTTGGTCAACCTGTTTTTCTGAAGAGAGGTGTTATTCGTCGCCCGCAATTTTACTAATATCGCCCGTCATATTCCCAAAATGCCATTTTCTATCCACTTTAATATACCTAAAATTAAACCCATTCTCCAATAATAATAAAAAAAACAAACCCATTCCCATCTCCCACTCACTCAGTCTCACCATTGTTTCCGACAACCCCAAATTGAGAAACCCTCGGCCATCGACGATGAGAGCACACCCTTAGCGACCTGAATATGAGAGTTATCATTGTACAATATAGTATGTCAACGTTTAAGTAACGCGCACACGCACACGCACACTGTTCATGCCAAATGCAAATTTGCTTTAAATGGAATGACATCCGGCAAACAATTTTGTGTTTGATTGAATAAAGACGCCTGGTTAAGACGTCTTGCTTTGGAGGCGGACGTGTAGTCAACACGTCCATTGTGTCAGAGTGGACATGCGGTCAACACGTCTGGGTAGTAGACACTTGAAGAACGCGTTTGAATGATGGGTAGATTAGGGACGCTGGCTTAGCTTATTCCTATTATTAATCGAATAAATCAGATTCTTGTAAATTAATTTATGTTTTTGCATGTAAATGTTATCTATACAGCTTGAATTGTTGAAGCATTGTCTCCTTCCATACATGGTGATGTTAACAACGGTGTTGTATTGAGAATTGAGGTGGTTGTACTGGCGGAGTTGGTGGTGGTGGGAAATAGTGAGGAGTTATGACTTGTGGCTTCTATGACTGGAAAATGGGAGAGTCACGAAAGATTGTTATCGATTTGAATAGGGGTATTATTGGAAAATTTGTGAAAAAGTTGGGCGACAATAGTAAAACAAGGGCGACGAATAGCTCTTCACTTTTCGTAATTTGGCATTTCTCGGTTTTGATTTCGTTTTGGAGGTTTTGCTTTGCACAACGCCATCATAATTTTAACGTGGCGGACTTTGGCTACTTCGAAATGCTTATCTAAATTTAGTTTTTTTTTTTTTTGGGAAACAAATTACATCTAATACTATATATTAAAACCTGAAACTAAGTTTTTTTAGGACATTTGGCATTCATTAATTGGATAGAACATAAAAATAGCACTAAATACAATTATCGGTTAGAATATGGTAATAAATTATCATAGAGTAGTATAGTATTAGCTAATTTATGAAAATTAATCAATTTATCAGAACAAAGAGAAGCCAACATTATTTTTATAAAACGGGTTAAACAATATAAATACATAGCTCGAGCGTGACACAAGCAAGCAAACTAGTCCATTTAGAAATTAGAACCGATTAATTAAAATCAAATTATATCAAAACGATAGGGTTGTATCTACGGAAGCTTTAAAAAAAAACTATCTCAACCAAAAGTCTAAGTTGATGGTTACCTTAGGCTTAGGAGTATCATACCGTGTTTAGGTATGAAGTATCCTAAGCAAAGTTTTTTTTTTTGGCAAAGTTTGTTTTCATATAAATATTACGGCAAATTCTCATGCTGCCCCCGAACTATGTCAAAATGCTCGTGGTGCCCCTATGTCTGAAACTTGTACCTCGCGGTGCCCCCGAACTTTGCCCCAACTGGCACATGGTGCCCCTCCCACCCTTCTCCGTTAACTCCGTCAGTCCCCCAACCGTTAACTGCTGACGTGACAGTGATTAACGGTTGGCGGGAAGATTAACTTAATATTTAATAAAAAAAAAATTAAAAAAAATTATAAAAAAAAAAAATTCTTAGAAACTCGAAATAATTTCACAATAAAATTCAAATTTACAAAACTTAGAGCACATGGTGCCCCTGAACTTTACCCCCAGTGCACATGGTGCCCCTTAACTTTACCCCTCAATGCCCATGGTGCCCCTCTTATTCTTTTGTAACGGTTAGTTTGAAAAATATTCGTTTTAAACTGCACTATTATGTGTATTTAAACAACATTCTACCCCCATTGAGTGTTTTACAAGCTCATTAGGGGTAGAATGTTATTTAAATACACATAATAGTGCAGTTTACAACGTCTATTTTTCAAACTAGCCGTTACAAAAGAATAAGAGGGGCACCATGAGCACTGAGGGGTAAAGTTAAGGGGCACCAT
>JBBYHQ010000015.1:1172696-1195797 GCA_038382645.1 Spergularia azorica
TTAACGGAGAAGGGTGGGAGGGGCACCATGTGCCGGTTGGGGCAAAGTTCGGGGGCACCGCGAGGTATAAGTTTCAAGCATAGGGGCACCACGAGTATTTTGACATAGTTCGGGGGCACCATGGGAATTTGCCGTAAATATTACTTTACCTTTGTTTCAAAAAATTACCTAAATGAAGGTTTCAATGAATTACTGTTTTCCTAAGTAGGTTTCTATTTTTTTCCCCCGTTTTGGCGATTTGTAGATGAGAAATTAATAAAGTTTTTGTCAACCACTCTAGTATGCTCTATGCAAGATTACAAGTAAACTATAGCCTATACACAAGGAGGTAATCAAGGTTGGCCGAGTTACTCAGAGGAGAAGGAGGCGCAAAGAGCAGGCAGCAAATCTCTAATTTCGTTTCATCTGGACAGGTAGCATTAGATATTTTATTTATTACCTTTATTTGATCAAAATTCTCGATTTTCTGTACACTTTTAAATTCTATCTACAAATTTGGGTGTAGTTTTTGTTCAGCGGGGATTTTAAATAGAAGTTTCTGATCACTGACAAATTTTGCATTTCGTAATTTGTTTGTTTCAGCTCGGTGACATCTTTGATATATTCTAATTTGAATGTGGACGCTCTTTTTATTTCGTCTTATTTGATTGATTAATTGTATCAGGCTTTAATCTTTGTAGATTGAAATGCAGAGCTGTATTAATGGTAATGTGCACGACACTGGAACTGGTGACAGTGATCATGTTGAGAAGCCTAACAAGAAGAGGAAGACGAATGCCGAGGAGAAATCCACGGTAAGTAATTATTTTCCCATTCTTAATTATCAATTATGATTTAGCTGATCATTTAAATAAACAATAACCACCCGTTGTCTGTTGAACTTATGTGTTTCTCCTTGTGTTACCTATATGTGGGAGTTGCCATACGAATGTTTGGGAAAACTTTGTTAATTTCAAAGAATGTTTGCATGGTTCAGCTTCTTAGCTTCGGAAAGTTGGGACCTAGGGGCGGGTAGGTGTGCGTGATAACTCGGCTTTAGTAGATTGGAAATCGTTTTGATGTCGTAACTAGAAATTATTCTCACGTTAAAGCAATTGAACGGACTAGACAACACTCATGAAGTGTGCTCCAGCTTTTAGTAAAATTTTAGAATCTGAGCAGAATGGTGCTTACCTAACATTTAATTTATATATGTTCTTATTCTTCAAGTGTACTTAAGTTTCCTTGTTGAAGTATCTTCTGCTTGTGTATCAAATGTGTCAGGTACTCGGATCAAGAACGAGAGACCACTTAAGTGCCTTGCCTAATGAGATTCTCTGCTACATTCTCTCCTTTTTGACTGTGCGAGATTCTATAAGAACAAGATTATTATCATCTAGGTAGAGATATATCTCCGATTATCGCTCTGTTCTCCACTTTGATGCTCTAAATGTTCTTGGAAGTGAAGACACCTGCCGTGACTCATATCTGCCCAAGTTTGTGAGAGCTGCTGATCAGTTTATGGAAGTATGGAAAGGTGGAACCTTGAGTGCGCTTAAGGTCGAATTTGGTTTGGGTAACAAACAAGCTTCAGGCATTGATAGGTGGGTTGCAAGTGGTGTGAGGATGAAAATTGAAGATATGGAGCTCGATTTTCTATCACAATCTGGGCGTGATGAACTGTATGTGCTCTCTGGTGATCTTCTTCACTCTGAAAAGCCCTATTTGAAGTTTTTACGCCTAAATGGTTGTGTCCTAACACTGGGTTCTGGGTGCACTAGTTGGATAAGCCATCTAGTTACTCTTGAATTGGTTCATGTAATAATGAATGAGAAGGACTTTAAGTGTATTTTGTCTGCTGGTTTGAATCTCACATCTATGTTACCCTGACTCGGATCCAAATATCCGACTCTGGTGCGTGTCCAAGTGTCGGACTCGCCTATTTATTGAAAAAACCTCTTATTTTTGGCCTAAAATGAAGGATCCAAGTGTCATACCCATGTCCGAGTGTCGGGTGTCCGACACGGGTACGTGAGGTAATATGAAGAGTCCGGGTAACAGAGTCTCACATCACTTATGCTGGTTAACTGCTGCAAACCAAAATATTTGTCTATAAACGTTGAGCTGCCCAAATTGAAGAAGCTGGTGCTTTGCGATTCATTCGATGGGATTGAGCTCAATTGTCCCAATCTTGAGACACTTGAATGTCAAGGCCGGGGAGGTTACTTTAAATTTTCACATATCCCCCTACTGACTAAGGTGGATCTGATGCTCAACTTCCATTCTCAGGGTTACTCATTGACCTTAGATGGTCTAGCCAGACATGCTCCTAGGCTTCAACAATTGTCGCTTATGGTGATGACTGAGGTCAGTTGTGATTGTTTTGGATGCTGTGTGATATCCTTCTTCGTCATCTTTTGCATATGACAGTATTTTTTTTTTAATCTTCAGGTACAACCATTGCCTAGAAAGAATTTTATGCAGTGTCTAAAGCGCCTGGATCTACAAACGGATATTCCAATTGGCTTTGACCTTTTCTCCATAACTCATTTATTAAAAGGCTTCTCCATTCCTTGAAATATTACATCTGGAGGTTAGCATTCGATTTCAGTATGTTGATTTGGAGTGCATTATTCTTGATTCTTTGTGTTTATTCATTTCAAAATTCCGAGCTGCTTTTGCTGTTCTAATGTTCTTGAAATTTTTTATTTATCTGGTACTCTATTTTGGTTAAATTCTGTTTCTCCAACACGCTCTTCAATTTCATATTGCATGCATATTGCTTTTCTGTTTTGTCTCATCGCTCTTCATATATCTTAAGCTTAGGACTTGCTGTCTATTCTAGGATTCTAGCATGTGTAAGTTAGCTATTTTCCCAGAATGTGTCAAAGAATCTGTTCCCCTTTGCTGGAATTTGAGTACAGTAGATGAGCTTAGCAATAGTTATATTGTCTTAACCCGTCAACCGGCCTGCTAGGTTGTTAAATTTCTTTCTATTTGCTTTTGATAATATGTTGTACAATACTAGTATATACTCCATATAGTATATGAAATCATATCAACTTGTGCGTTGAGATCTTAAACTTCCTCAAAACTTTGTTCTTGGGTTAGCCATACACTTCGTATATTTCTAGCATCGTGCTTTGATTACCCCTACTCTTAGTGACCAACGCTCTTTGATGCATATAAACCCAAGATGAAACCCCAAGCTCATTCCATCTCACTTTTGTGTCTAACACCTGATACAAAGAATATACGGAGTATCTTTCTCCATTAAATTCATAGCACACAGATAAGCAACCAACAATCCATTAAGCACCTATGATGAATATTTTTTTTTTTTAGTTTTTTATTTTTTTTTATTTTTTTATTTTTAAAAATAAACCTATGATGAATTCTTTTCCGGAACTTGTAAAGGAAGATCAAATGTTATGAGCCTACATACAAATAGTGAATTGAGAGTGTCCACCAATATGGCGATATGGGATGCATAGCTAATCATTTGATGTCAACAAAAACTAATTAATTATTATATAGCTTAGTAGTATACTCCCTCCTACACACAAAGATCTTCCCCTTTCAAAAACAGTTTTTGGGTAAGCATGTTTGGAGCTACATTGTACCAACTCCACTTGATTTTAAGGTAAAAGGCTCGTTCATTTGGTCTAGAAGTAGCTCCGAACATAGCTACTCAAAAACTGAAAAACAAAGAGGGAAATCTTAGTGGGTAGGAGGGTGTATAACTTTCTAAACAGGATCTTGCTTATAAATGATAATAATTGACTTTTGGTGGGATTCAAGCCTTGAGCTACTGAAATAAACACTTACTCGTCCACCCTACCCCAATCAAAACCGAAGGAATGTAAATAATTCTCTCTAGCTTCCTAGCAATTCCTACTTTCAGTCATAAGTAAACATGATACGGTCACTTTGAGAAAACCAATATCGAAAAGAAGTGTGTCCCAATTCCCAAATATATATGAGCATCTGACAGTTAGTTACAAAGAATGACTGACCAGTTTGGTTTGAGTTGCCTACTACAGTACTACTGTATGTCAAATTTATCAACTTTGACGCACCACCGTTCCTGCATTTAAAGAGCTAGGTTGCATGCATGATTGGACTTTTGAAACCCAACATGAAGCAGTATTTTTTAGAGGTCCATTATCAAGCTATTTTTCGTAAAAGTCTAGCACCAGCAAGTTTTTGGGAATCTTCCTCTTAAAATCATTGATCACAACTAGGTCTAAATCAAAGCATCACAACAAATATGTCAAAACAGAAATGTGCGCAACCCCTGTATCAACTTTTAAAACACATCTCAGCCCATTCAAAAACCAAATGTGATCAGAGAAAACCAAATGGCTGTTTAGATAAACACATTTCATCTACATGCTCACCAAAATCTACATACTTCAGAATTCTGAATTTTTCTCTAAAGTAGAGATGTCAATGGATCGGAACCGGATTTGGGTGGAGCTTCACTCGATCCAACCTTCACCCATTTTCTTTTAACTTACAGAACATAGAACATAGAACATAGAACATGGCAGAAAAAACCATGGACTTACGGTTCATCCGCCTCCGCCAAAACAGAAATTGTTTTATGTATGTTCATTTCTTCTTGGTAATTGGTATAAACGAAGTTAGATCTGATGATCTATATATGCTCTAAAAGTAGAGATGTCAAAGCACTATTAACTCATTGCTCACGGTGTACATTGTATATATTGGAAACTACAAAGAATAGGGCTAGCCTAAGATGGCAAATACTGAGAAACTAAAGCTTTCATGTTTAGTGCTGCAGAGAAGGCTCCGTAGAATAAAGGAAACCGAAATGTTTAGTGTAGCACTAAAAGCACCAAGTGAACTGATACATGAGAACAAAAGTCCTTGCTTTCTCTCTGTCACGTAGATCTTTGTCCCGACCTTTTTTCCATGTAGCTCACGTTCTAGACTCCTTTTCTTGTGTTCCCCATCCCTGTTCTTTGGTTTCTCCTTCTCTAGATTCTGATTGATGGCTGGATGCACTCATCTCTCTATGAACTACCACCAATCAAAGAACAGCGCACACTTTAGCATTATCCCTGTACTTTGTATCTCTAATTAAATAGTATTTGTGTGTCACCACCGTACCCAAATTATACACTCTGTATTATTTCTCAGCTATATGCTTATGATTTACTTGATATGTTACTATTGCCCAAAACTAGTTATGTTGATGTATTCTTTTCAAATGTATGACTGTATCACAAACATTTCAAACTTATACTCACTACCATTCTTTCAGCTTCTAGATCTTCCACTGAGATACATAATCTGTTTTGTGAACTCCTTACCCTGGTTAAACATAAGTTGAATTAAGGAGGAACAATTAGCTTCATGTGAAACTGATTGGCCTGTTTTCTTGAAGTTCTAAATTTCTGAGTATGAAGTTGCAAAGGTTTTTAGCCTGCGCATTAATGTTCTGAATTTTTTTTTCCCCTGAAAACAGTTAAGCTTCCGGGATTACACCCGACAGAGTCCACAAAGAGAATATCGAAATCGCCGACATTTTCAATTGAAAGAAATCAAAATTAATGGATTTAGATTTACATGGAATGAGATGGAGCTTACGCAATATCTGCTGAAGAACGCCGTGGCTCTTCGGCGAATGATCATTGTAGATCAATGCCACCGTGACAGTTCATGGAGAGAAGAAAAGACCACCAGTCTACTGCAGGACATAAAAACCACTGCAGAATTGGTGGTATGCTAGATGAGGTGTTGGATAGACCCAAAGTGGTTGATTGTGAGATTGCACCTATTGTCGATGATTATTGTATGGTATTGTGAGCCCTTCCAAGTTTTAAGTTATTTTGGGCCTACTTGTGATTGCATGTACATAAGATTTGGTTAGTACCTCTGTTGCTGGACCGAAAATTGCAGCGGTGTCTACTTCTCTCTGTCACAAAATTGCAGCCAAGACAACTCTTCCTGATCAAACTCAGAAAGCTAAACATCAGCAGCACTACATTAACGGTGATGCAAGCGTTGATACAAATCCGGGTTTTTAGACATGGTATGTAAGGTGTAGCAGACTTAAGGCTTCAGTAGGTGGGATCTTTATGTACTAATTTTAATTATGCTAGTGTCGAATGTTCAGGACTTCTGTAAAGTAATTCATGTAACCTTGCCATTTCGATCGGCTATACCAAAAGACTTGTGATCCTGACTTCAAAGAAATATAAAAAATTTGTTGTGAATTGTGATCTTAGCTTAATTCAACTATATTTACTTTGGTTACCTGTTTTTTGTAATTTGGCGTTTCTCGGTTCTGATTTTGTTTTAGAGGTTTTGTTTCGCATGATTTCATGAAAACTGGCATTTAAACCTGGCGTCCTTCGGTTATTTCGAAGATTTATATTGCGTAGTGCCGATTGTTTATGCATACGTGACTATGGACGGGATTGACGAAATGCTCGTTTAAAATAATAAAAATCTATAACGAAGCTAGTTTATCACGAAAATGCTACCAGCTACAACTCTACGACTACTTGCTAGTAAAAAACTACCTATGCTACTAAAAGAGCAACCTCTACCAAACATACCCTAAGTTGTGCAAATCAACCTACGAGGTGCTACTAGCTGACCATATATAAATAAAAATAAATCTCCATAATTTTCCATCTCCCAATACTACATTTCAGAGAAGAGCTCTCCACCCAAAACAATGGCATCAATGGAAACATTCCCAGATCATATCATCTCCGAAATCCTCGTCCGTACATAATCCGACCCGAAACACCTCTGCTCTTTGAAACTCGTTTCGAAACGCTGGAACTCACTACTCACCACCCCACACTTCATCTCCACTTACATCACCCGCCTCCGCCGCACCCTCTCACCGTCATGGGTCGTACTCGACAAAGTCCTCCGAGTCACCTACGAGTCAACCATCGAGTCAACTCACTTCGACTCTACCCCACCACCCAACATCTCCTCCTTCCGCGTCCCTCCGCACTGCCTTTTTCCTGACCCGACCCGACAACTTGACATCTCCAGTTACCGAATTCCGTCCATCATCGGGTCCAGTAACGGTCTCATACTCTTCGCCGTCAAGTTCACCGGCGAAAACGACGACGGGTTGTACGTCGCTAACCCGGTTACCAACCAATGGGCACCCGTTCCAAACCCTAGTGATGAGCTGGACAGGAAAGCCCTAGGGTTCGCCGTTGGTGTTAGTTCATGGGGTGTCGTGGACCGGCTCGTGGTTGCGGAGTTTACTCGGGTCGGGTTGAGGTGTTTCTCGTCTGATTATGGTAAATGGGTTTTTAAAGTTACCAACTTTACGCATGGGACCCAACATTGTAGGCATCACGGGGCGTTTGAGTTTGATGGGAGTTTGTTTTGGATTGACCTAAGTAGTGGTCTCGTTGTATGGGACCGTCCTTTTGATCGTATACGTGACGATTCTGATGATGTTGTTGAGCTTAGGTTTATTAAGCTGCCTATTGAGTTTTGGAAGGATTCTGATGTGTTTGATGCAATGGTGGAGATTAAGCGTGTAGTTGGGGTGAGTAATGGGAGTGTTTACTTTGTCGAGACGAATTACGAGGGTGATTGTTTGGTCTCGAAATTGGTAGATTACAAGTGTGATGGTGGGGAGTGGAGTTTGATGCATAGGATTTTGTTCCAGGATGTGTGGAGTCATAAGAGTTATTCCGAGTTTGGGTTGGAGGAGAAGAGGTTGTCACCTAGTTTCATTCACCCGTTTGAGCCTGATGTTGTTGTGTTTGAGTCCGAAAGTCGAAATGTGGAGGTGAATGTTAAGGCTAAAAGGATGGTGTGTAGTAGTGATCCTCACCTTTTGATGGTTGGGAGTTTCTGTGTATTCTCTGTTGGCTCCTTCGTGATCCCGACTTGGCCGGTTGTGCTTCCTTCTCGCTTGTGTAAGTAGAACAGTTCGATTCTATAGGCAAAGGTCATGGCATTTGATTTGTAGTTGTTGTGTACATTGCTTCGCACTGATTTTTGCTATAATTAAGCCTATAACTATGTTCATGTGCTAGGTGACTGAACTCTTTTGGACATGAAGAAAGTGCTATGTTACTGTATTGTGTGTAACAACTCTCTGTTGTCACTATATGGATAGACTTGTTAATGACCTTTAGATACCATGTGATTAGGTTTCGCGGTTGATTTTCATTGGTTTTATGTATGCTGTTTGTGAGGTGTTACTCATAGTTGATTAATGAACTCTGGACTTAATGAACAGGCTTTGTATGCAGATTTATGAACTTCTTTTACCCAAAATTATTATTTTAGTTCGTGTACATTACTCGAGTATAACATTAGCTGTTCTGCGAGCATTAGATTTTGGCTTGGTGCAGAATTTACTTGTATTCCCTTGTTGGCTGTAGCTACTTCATAATCAAAATAGAATCAGAGAATTGTCATATAACTGGATTCAAGCGGACAATAGGCGAGTGCTTTAAAAGTTCAGTTTTAACTTTTTAGAATGTTGAGTTTAAACGTTTAGCAGGTTTTCGAGCAAATAAAACTTGCAGGGGAAAGGAGGATTAAGTTATTAAATAGAAGCAATTAGTATGCTATTCTCTGTCTCATTAGTACTTTTCTGTGTACATGAGCATTTTGTTTACCTGTGTCACTCTTCACTGCAGGTGCGGCTCTTGCTAGAGAACAGGGCAATGTTTATATGAAGGCTGAGCAATTTCATGAAGCTATATTCTGGTATTCCAAAAGTATTGCTATTGTGCCTAGTCCGGCAGCTTATGCAAATAGGGCACTGGCGTATTCTAAAGTTGAGATGTTCAATGAGGTGGAGAATGATTGTAAGCGGGCATTAACCTTAGACAGTGAGTACTTCAAAGTGCATGGACGCCCTGCATCTCCTTCGTGGGTCATCCTCGACAAAGTTTTGCGCGTCAACCTTAAGCCCACCAGTGAGCTGACTAAGTTTGACTGTAAATCTCCACCAAATGTCAGCTCCTTCTGTGTTGCTCCTTACCGCCTTGCTGCTAAGCCTGGTGAACTTGAAACTAGCCGCCATAAATTTCCTTCTATAATTGCATCATCTAAAGGTCTTGTTCTTTTTGCCATCAAATTCATTGGTCAAGAGGATAGGCAGTTCGTAGCTAATCCAGTTACTGATGAGTGGGCCCCGATTGTGAATCCACATCAGCATTCTTTGTACAGAAAAGGTGTTGGGGTTGTTGCTAAGGTTGATTCTTCTGGGGTGTTAGAGAAGTTTGTGGTGGCTGAATATCGAGTTGTTGGGTCAAGGCATGCTTCTTTGACGTGCTTTTCATCAGACAGTGCTAAATGGGTTGAGAAATCCGCGAATTATATGCTTGGTAAGCGTAACTGGAGATATGATGGAGCATTCGAGTTTGATGGAAATTTGTTTTGGATTGACCCGAGCATTGGTCTCATTATGTGGGATGATCCTATTGGTGGTGTTGAGGATGCAAAGGAGAGGGTCTTGTGTAGGTTTATTGGGTTCCCCATCATGTTTTGGAGGGAAACTGACGAGTTTGATTCAATGAAGGAGATTAAGCGTGTAGTTGGGGTGAGTAGTGGGAGTGTTTACTTCGTCGAGACAAATTACGAGGGTGATTGTCTGGTGTCAAAATTGATGGATTACAAGTGTGATGGTGGGGAGTGGAGTTTGATGCATAGGATTTCGCTTCAGGATGTGTGGAGTCATAAGAGTTATTCCAGGTTTGGGTTGAAGGAGAAGAGATTGTTACCTAGTTTCATTCACCCGTTTGAGCCTGATGTTGTTGTGTTTGAGACTGAAGGTCGAAATGTGGAGGTGAATGTTAGGGGTAAAAGGGTGGTAAGTTGTAGTGATCCTCACATTCTGATGGTTGGGAGTTTTTGTATATTCTCTGTTGGCTCGTTCGTGATCCCACCTGGCCCGGTTTTGCTTCCTTCACGCCTGAGTAAGTACAACAATTCTATTTAATAGCAAAATGTTCATTTGATCTTTACTTGTTGTAGACATTGCTTCTCACTAATTTTTCTATGAGTCTAGAACTATGTTCATGCTTGATGGCTGTACTCTTTTGGTAATCAAGAAGTTCTATCATCTATGATAATGTAGGTGTGTAACAGCTCTCGGTTGGTACTCTATGGCTGGACCTGTTATTGACATTTAGATACCATGTGGGTTTTGCGGCTTATAGTACAAGTTTTGTATATGCGATTTGTGAAGTGTTACTCACTGTTGATTAATGGACTAGGGACTAAATAAATAGGAGTTGTAGGCTAATTTATGAATTTCTGTTCCCAAAATTATTTTAGTGCGTGTATATTGCTCGAGTATAACTTTGCTTTTCTGAGAGCATAGTTATGCAATTTGAAAATATTTGCCCTGGTTTAGAATTTATTCGTATTCCTTTTTAGGCTGTAGCTTCTTGTGGATGCAACAGAATCAGAGAGTTGCCATATAACTTGATATAAGCTGTCTATCTACAGATGATGGGTGGTTAAAAATTCCGTTATTAGAAATTTAGAATGGTCAGTTTTCTGTAGCTATTGTTTGTAACAGGGGATGGTTTTTATATAGCAGGTTTGGTAGTAAATAAATTTTATAACGGAATGGACGATTAAGGTAATAAACATACAATCAGTATGCTTATTCTTTGTGTAAATCATCTTGAACAATCACAAGACGGTCATTTGCTCTTGTGACAGTATATCTTAAGAGATGTAGATAATTAAATTACTTGTACTAAATTGAATTTGTTTCCTAATCAGGAGCGTATGACATTTTGTTTACCTGTGTCCTTCTTACCTGCAGGTGCGGCTCTTGCTAAAGAACAGGGCAATGCTTATTTGATGGCTGAGCAATTTCATGAAGCTATATTCTGGTATTCCAAAAGTATTGCTATTGCGCCTAGTCCGGCATCATATGCAGATAGGGCACTGGCGTATTCTAACGTTGACATGTTCAATGAGGCGGAGAATGATTATACGCAGGTATTAACCTTAATGAGTACTTCAAAGTGCATGGACGCCCTGCATCTCTTTCATGGTTCATCCTCGACAAAGTTGTCGGAGTCAACCTTCAGCCCACCGCTGAGCTGACCAAGTTTGAGCGTACATCTCCACCAAATGTCAGCACCTTCCGTGTTGCTCCTTACCGCCTTGCTGCTAAGCCTGCTGAACTTGACATTGACCGTCAGAAAATTCCTTCTATAATTGCATCGTGTAATGGTCTTGTTCTTTTTGCGATCAAATTCATTGGTCAAGAGGATAGGCAGTTCATAGCTAACCCAGTAACTGATGAGTGGGCACCGATTCTGAATCCACATCGGCATTCTTTAAACAGAAAAGGTGTTGGGTTCGTTGCTAGGGTTGATTCATCTGGGGTGTTAGAGAAATTTTTGGTGGCTGAATATCGAGTTGTTGGGTCAAGCCATGCTTCTTTGATGTGCTTTTCATCGGACAGTGCTGAATGGGTTGAGAAATCTGCGAATTATATGCTTGGTAAGCATAAGTGGAGATATGATGGAGCATTCGAGTTTGATGGAAGTTTGTTTTGGATTGACTTAAGCATTGGTCTCATTACATGGGACGATCCTATTGGTGGCGTTGAGGATGCAAAGGAGAGGGTCTTGTGTAGGTTTATTCAGTTCCCCATCATGTTTTGGAGAAAAACTCACGAGGTTGACATTTTGGTTGAGTGTAAACGGGTTGTTGGAGTGAGTAGGGGGTGTATACATTTCGTGGAGACAAATTACGAGGGAGATTGTTTGGTTTCCAAATTAAAGAATAACAAAGGTGATGAACAATGGACTATAATCCATAAGCTGTCGTTTCAGGATTTGTGGTCACACGACAGTTTTGCAGGTCTAGGGCTTGAGGAAAGGAGGTTAACACCTAGTTTCATCCACCCTTTTAATTCTGATGTTGTTGTCTTTGAGGCAGAAAGCCGGAATGTGGCGGTGAACGTTAGGACTAGAAAGACGGAGAGTTGTAGCGACCCTCACCTTCTTTTAGTTGGAACTTTCATGATTTTCTCTGTTGGGTCATTCGTGGTTCCACCTCAGCCGACTTCACTTCCAGCTAGCTTGTGTAAGTTTTTGTCAAATTAATGCAAGTTTCATTCAGTCTTTAGTGATTATATGTGAAACAAATGCCTTTTGCTTGATGGTATATATGGTGCATGTTTCTATGTCCTGTACATGGTTGCCTGGTAATAGAATTTGTGCTAGTTTTTGCTGCCTTTGCGTTTTGCATTCGAAAATGTGTTGTTTGAAAAATGTTTAGGTGGCATGATGATGTAATATGCATGTAGCTATAAGTAGACTGCTTCAGGAATATTCATGCTTATTAATCACTAATGACTGAGGGAATGAATTCTGTGGATATTCGGGCTCCAGGCAATTTCATTAACTTCCCTTGACCTTGACTAAGTAGCATTAGTTTACCACTGGAAAACAAGCCACTGATTGCCATTGTTGTAAAAGTCACTACTTATTTTTTTACAGAATTGTGACTGTGCACTCGTTAGGCAGGGTTATGTTCTAGCAGGCAGTTTCCTGTTTTCAAGTGAATGGCATAAAAATGGGCTAAACTTATAGTTGTCCCCTCTGTAGCTACCTATTGATACTGGAAAATGACAGTAAGTTCTCTATGAACCTATAAGTGGGGTGGTAATAGGTAGACCAGAAGTCTTCACAATGGTCTGTTCTCACTTCTTCGTAACTGGGATGGTAAGCAGGCAATGTTTCCATGATAGCAAGGTCTTGTAAATGAGAGCATGTAGACTGAATTTTTGACAAGGTAAGAAATGGATTAAAAAATCCTTTAGCATATCGAGCATGCTTATGATTGGAACGTAGAGCTATTGGTGGGTTAGATGTTACTGATATGATCTGCTCTCTCGTGTACCATAGGCTTTATTTGTATGTAGATAGAACGTCCCCCATGCTTGGTTCATATAGAAACTTTCTGGGCTGCTCTACATCTCCTATGGTCAGTCGAACAGTAGGGTGTGTGTATTGTTCTCTTTGCAGCACTGAGTAATCGCTTTCATGTAGGCTATGATGTCTACATCTTTACTGAAGGCAACCCTGCAGAAGTGATAACGTGAATGAAATCTATAATGACAAGAGTTTTGTATAATATCTACTTTCATCTTGTTTGCATTATCTGCACATTTATCAACTATTTTATGAGAGTTTGGCGACATCTTTGTGCTGTGTTTTAGCTCCTGACTGGTTCCTATGTCACTCTTGTAGGTTCCGCTCTGTCAAAAGCACAGGGCAATGAATATTTCAAGGCCAAACAATATCATGAAGCTATATTCTGGTATTGTAAAAGTATTGATGTTGCACCCAGTCCTGCAGCCTATGCTAATAGAGCATTGGCTAATCTGAAAGTAAATGGATTCAATGAGGCTGAGAATGACTGTACAGAGGCATTAGTCTTAGATGGTGATAACTTCAAAGTGTATGGACGCCGAGCAGTGGCCAGAAAGGAGCTGGGCAATCTTGAAGGATCGCTGGCAGACATACAATCCGCTCTGAACTTGCAGCCTCAAAATGCTGAATTGAAGAAGCAACACGCTGAAATATTGACTTTGCTTAAGAAGGTGAGGATTTTCATTGTGTACATTTGTATTCTCATCTCCCTGCTGCCCATGGAGTACAATTTGCCGTTTGTGTTCTGTTTTCTGTGTATTTGCTAGTAATGTCTCATTGATTTCTTTTGCAATATACGTGACCTTATTTAGAAAAGTTGCTGGGGTCTTCATTTCGTATCTTACCATTAACTTTTTTTTATGTTGAGATTTAACAACCTTTTTGGTTAAATCCATATGCTGGTATACTTCATTTCCTTGCCTTTACATATGTCAATTTCTTTTATCTTATTGCCAATAGTCTCCTAACTCTTTCTGTATCATTTTTTGCGTGTTCAGGCATCAATTTCCCGAAGAACATGACCTTGAAGGAGTAGCATCTGTCTTGCGATTGGAGAGGGTCAATCAGCATGTGGATTTATCTTAGTAAAGGCTAATGGGTGTTTGCTTTTGGTGTTTGCTCATACCACAAGAGCTACTTGATCTGCTTTTTTATAATTTGCTTCTGGTATTTGTAGACTCTGTACATATACTGGTAAGTTGTCTCGACTTTTGGTGCTGGAAGAAGACAGAAGACTTTTATGGAGTCTGTCGTAATGTGACTCTGATTAACAAATTATCCCATTAGCCATCTCACGGATATTGCATTCCTTCTGTGTGCAATGCTGCTTCTCTTTAAGTAATGCTTTTCCTCTATCTTGTCGTGCTTTAGATTGCACTTTAGTCGCGTACAGTTTATCTCAAACTTGAAAGTGACCTCAGGGGACATGTTCCTCTATATTCCTGCAAGTCTTGTCAGATATCTTGCGCTCAGTGTGAGATCACAGAGCTTCAGCATCTGAGATTATATGGTGAAATTTTCAGGCTGTGGTGGCTTATCAATCATGGTACATTACAAGCATAAACCGTAGTTCACTGTCATTGAAGGGCGCCTGTGTGCTTGTCCTGGGATTTGGAGTAGCATTTTAGCCTTTTAGGTTTAATCATTCGCTAGTCGCACCTGTTGAGTACTTCAGTCTGGACTCTGGAGTATCTGATGTCATTACTAATGCTTTTCGATCTGCTGAAATTTGTTTGGTCGTCAACTTCTACCCGGCATACATGCTCAAAATTGATAGGCCGAGCCCTTGCTTCATTCACCCAATCGAGTAGGATAGATCCAAGATCGAATGATTTCATGAATCATAGGACTAATAGAGTTGTGGCAGGTACTGTAACCTAGTGTTGTACATTTCTAAAATTTGTGCTCCTACCTTGGCCAATCTTGTAACCTCTAGTCTCATGCAAGTCTTGATATCCAATTTCGTAATCGCCCTAATTTAGCTGCTTCAAATTGTTTAGGCTTGTCTTTATCAGTTCATGGTTCAGTAATGCTAATTAAATCACATATTAAAATAATTTTCGCAGCTCACCATTTTTGCAAATGATCACTTAACTTGGGGAGATTGACAGTCATGCAGGTTGGGGAATTTACAGGTGCTAGAAAGTGTAATTTTCAGAGGGGGAATACTTATTATTTTCTTCAGGATTAACTTTTACCAAGTTCTCCTAGAATTTACAAACGTGCCATTAATGAGGCGTGCTACTAAGTAGCCGTAGGATCAACAATTTTTAACGGCTGAGATCAGTCCTACGGGTTCCATATAAAGGCAAATTGCTGTAGAAGACAAATCTAAAAAGAAAGAACAAGTGAAGAAGATTGTAAAAAGCAGAACAAGAGAGGGAAAGAAATGTCTAGGGAGAGAGCATGTGAATTTTCGCCAAATTTAATCTATAACTTGCAGGTAAAGAAACCCTAAATTTTGTATTCTTTAATTCGTTCTTTTTTTTTTTTAATCTTTTTGTGTTTTGTTGTAGTTGATCAATTTCTAATTTCTGTTCATTTTAAATGCTGAATTTTAGTTATTGGTTGAATAAGAATTGTTAGATATAAGTTTCAATCTAATTAATGGATTTGCTCATACAAATGGTAGACAGATTATTAGTTTTTGCATTTGCAATTTTTGGGATGAAAAATCTTGCTCCTGAAATGTCTGTAGTCTGTAGAGTTCTATAATTGATAACATACCAGCAGCCTTGGCGCCAAGCAAGACCGCCGTTGTCCCCGCCACGATTATTCGCCTTTCATCACAAGGCGTAGTTCTAGTTGGGACTCGGGAGTGTGGACATGTGTGGCAGTCCTTTGTGATTTTTGTTTATTCATGAAATGAGCTGTGCCTCTTGTTTCAATCGTATGAGTGTGGATGTTTTATTTTTGTCTTTTATTTTTTTAATTAGAAGTATTAACCTTTATTTTAGATTAAAATGCAGATTTATTTGACATATAATGTGCAAGACACTCCAAGCGGTAAGAGTGATCTTGTGGAGAAGCCTACAAGAAAACCACAGTAAGTAATGTTCAAAGTAGCTGAAAAAATACCACAATTTTGGCTTGCAAAAAAAAAAAAAAAAAAAAAAAAAAAGTGGCTGGAAAAGATCGAGTCATCATCCCACTCTTATCATTCACGTATCAAACAATGGAACAAGTTTTTTAAAAGCTTTGATTTTGAGACTAAAACTATTGTATTTGTTTGTGTACTAAGCCTTTAGCAGAAAAGAATCTGTTAAGGTGCTCTTTGATGATCAGTTACTTTTTGCTTTTGTTGAGCGAGAAGGGTTTTTAGGTTATGCGAAGCTACTTGCAAGGATCCTCCTAAATCTAACCAACCTTTCCACAGACATAGAAATCAGAATTTGAATACAATCTTTGTAGAAACAACTTGTACTCGCATGTCTTACATATAGGCAGTAATAGGATAGTGTCTCCTACCATGATTTAAGGTTTCACTACATAGATACTCAAGTGTGTGATTTTAAGATTATGTTGAACTGTGGAAATTAACATACATGGGCAACCTTCTATACCGAAAGGTAGGGGTCAATATTATGTTGAAGGATGTAAGATTACCTTTTATAGAAGCGCCTCCTTCAACGTTACTTTAAAGGACATTAAAGAAATCCCTTTCTGATTCCTAGATTATGTTCCTTAGTCTTTGCCCTGAGCTAGAGCTTTTATTATCTACTATTTCACTTATGGTAATATGTTTAGCTCATCCGGGTGTGTCCATGTGTGTTAATTGTATTAGTTGAAGGTTATGTTTCCACCTTGGGTGTGCAGATTACTTCAGGCGGAACATTGGAAAATAGGCTTGTCATGAGCCTCTCGTGCTGAGGCAGAGTGTGCACCTACTTTAGCAATGCTCCAGCTCTGTTGTGACCCTAATATGCTGCGGACCAGCTTTCTTTTGAAAGCCGCCTTTGAGCGATTCCCATAAATATCTTTTAAGGATTCTAGTGAGTAAAAAGAATCTGACCAATCTGTAATCTGTATATTTGTCCGAACAGCAGCAAGATGGTGGATTAAAAAGTCTCCTACAATGGAAAGTATTTTAAGCTATCACACATCAACTATGCTTAATACCAATTGCTCTGGTTTAAGAATTTTGCAAAAAATCCTCTCAAAAAAAAAAAAAGAATTTTGCAAAAAAAAATAAAAAATAAAAAACAACAACAACACCAAGTCATCAACAACATCTTTAACCCCAGTGCCTTAAAGGCTCCCGTCATAAGGCGGGGTAAGGGGGGGTCGGATGCACGCAAGCCTTACCCCTATTGAAACATAGAGAGGCTGCACACTGATGACCCAAAATGAAAATTGCTTCGAGAATCCCACTAACTGACTGCTACTTCACAAAATAAGAAGCAGAGACAGTTTTATGAGCCATTTTGCTTTATTCCATTGTATCCCAAAAACCAAAGAATAGTTAGTCTTTGGCTCCATTGGAAATGGAAAAAAAAAAAAAAAAAAAGCCCGCTGTTGCTTCTCGAGTTATCAGTTATGATTTAGCTAATCATACTTAACAACAATAACTATCATTGTCTATTGCACTTATATGTTTCTCCTCATTGCCTGTTTGTGGGATTAGGTGTTCATTGTGGATTCATGTGTGATTAGCTAATTGTAATTGGTAAGTAGTGAAGAATAAGTAATTTTCAGTGGTTTCCTGAACCATGAGCAATTGCTATTGGGGAGAGTTCACTGAAACCCTAATATGCTTTAATTTATATGTCGAAACATAACCTTCCATAAACCTGAATGAGCCAAACTTCAGTCATCGTGCATTAAGCTTTAGAAGTTATAAGCTCTCTTGCCAATAATTGAGCCACACACTTTCGGGACTCCAAATCATCTACCAAATGGTTTTTTTTTCCTTAAACATAACCTTCCATAAACCTGAGGGGCCTATATGAAAGGTTACGCTTTCATCTTTGAACATATTGTGACCCTGACTTTCATTGTGGAGGGTTATCCTTTTATCTTAAAATCTCATGTTTGACCATAGTCTTATAGTCGCTTGCTTGAATGTTCTGTGAATAGAGCTTCAACCATGGACGGTGATACGGAGTAGTATTTTTCCATTACTTCTATGGATAACATGTAAGTTGAATCGTTGCTTCAAAGATTGTGTACAAAATCATGACTTGGGATGCTTACAACTGTGTTTCGGCCAAGGTTTGTTAAAATCTCAATGATGTCTGCATAATACAGCCTCAGCCCTCTTACCTTGAGAGATTTGGAACTTTGGGGCTGGTATATATGTGTGATCACTAGGCTTCAGTAGCTTGGGAATCTTTAAATGTTCATCGCTACAAATTTTTCTCATGTTTAAACGATTGATCAGACGAGACAACACTACATGAGGTGTGATCCAAGTTCTAGTAATACTTTGGAACATGAGAAGAAGGGTGCTTACTTCATATTTTCTTTAAATGTTACTTTTATTGTTCACTTGTACTTAAATTTTCCTAGTTAACGTGTCTTCTGCCTGTGTTTCAAATGTCCCAGGTACTGGGATCAAGAACGAGTGACCACTTAAGTTCATTGCCTAATGAGATTCTCTGCTACATTCTATCCTTTTTGACTATGAGAGATTCTGTAAGAATAAGGCTATTATCAACTAGGTGGAGATATCTTTCTGATTACTGCTCTGTTCTCCTCTTTGAATCTGTTTGGAAGTCAAGAAATCTGCCGTGACTCAAATTTGTCCAAGTTTGTGAGAACTGCTGATCAGTTTCTGGAAGTATGGAAAGGTGGAACCTTGAGTGGGCTTAAGGTCCAATTTGGTTTGGGTAACAAACAAGCTTCAGGCATTGACAGGTGGGTTGCAAGTGGTTTCAGGATGAAAATTGAAGCTATGGAGCTCGATTTTCTATCACAACCTGGGCGTGATGAAATGTATGTGCTCTCTGCTGATCTTCTTCACTCAGCAAAGCCATTTTTATTTGAAGTTTTTACGCCTTAAAGGTTGCGTCCTAACATTGGCTTCCTGCTTGGATAAGCCATTTATTAGTTACTCTTGAATTGGTTTTTGTACTATTGAGTGAGAAGGTCATCAAGTGTATCTTGTCTACTGGTTTCAATCTCATGTCACTTTTGCTGGTTAACTGCTGCAAACCAAAACTTTTGTCTATTTATGTTGAGCTGCCCAGATTGAAGAAGCTGTTGCTTTGCGGTTCATTCGATGAGATTGAGCTCAGTTGTCCCAATCGTTAGACACTTCAATGTGAATGCCGGGCAGGTTACTTCAAATTTTCACATATCCCTCTTCTGACTAAGGTGGGTCTGCTGTTCACAGGGCTACTAATTGATCTTAGTTCGCCTCGCTAGGAGTGCTCTTGAGCAATTCTCCTAAGCTTCAAGCATTGTCGCTTATGGTGATGACTGAGGTCAGTTGTGATAGTTTTAGATGCTCTGTGATATTATTCCTCATTATCTGTTGCATATGACTGTAATTCTTGTTTATCTTCAGGTACGCACGTTGCCTGAAAATACTTTTATACCGTGTCTGAGCTGACTGGACTTACAAATGGCTATTCCAATCGGCTTTGACCTTTTCACCATAACTCATCTGTTAAAGGGTTCTCCTTTCCTTGAAATATTACATCTGGAGGTTAGTACTGAATTTAATGCTAAATTTGGAGTGTATTATTCCCGATTGTTTGTGTGGACTTAATTTCAAAAGTTTCAAGAATTCAAGCTGCTTTTGCATTGTTCTTGAAAACATTTTTTTTTTTTTTTTTTTTTTTTTTGAGAAAATTTAAGTAATATTATAGTTCTAAAAAACCAAGGCCTAGACCTTGGAATAAAAAATTTACAACAACTTGGAAAAGCTTTACTAGCACATGTGCTAGTTTAAGCTCTCCAGCGAATTCCTGTCTTCTGCCTTGATGTTTTTACCAGTACGATAGGCCCTAACTTTCTCAACTAATTTCTCAGGAATTTTGATAGCTTCCTCTAACCTGCATTTGTTTCTTTCCCACCAAATATGGTATATTAGTCCATATATACAAGCTGCCATAAATCTGTTGTTGAAACTTAGATTTTGCTCTTCTTTTACTACACCGTTCAATTGTACTAACCTGAGGTATATCAACATTCGATTTCTCCTTAACCAGCTTCATACATCTCTGACTGTAAGGACATCTCAAACTAATATCACTAGTGGTTTGGTAGCTATCCCAGTTCTGACCTTTAAAGTAAACCCCATCGATCCACTTAATCCACAGTCTATCCTCATTTTTGTAAATCCACCAGCAGAATTTTGCCACAGCTGCATAATTCCAAGTTATACTATCTCTAAACCCCAACCCTCCTTGCTTTTTGGGTTTACCGATTTTACTCCAAGCAACTAATGGAGACCTGATGTACTGATCACCCCCATCCCACAAGTAACATCTGCAGATTGCATCCACCTTCCTCAATACCGTTTTTGGGATGAGAAAGATTTGAGCCCAGTAAGAGTGAAGGTGTAGGAGTACTGAGTTCACCAATGTAGCTCTACCTGCATACGAGAGTTTCTCGTCACCCCAAGCTCTGATTCTGCTCCTGTATTTTGATCAAATCCTGCAACACGCTCTTCATGATCATATTTTCAGACTGCATATCATATTTGCTGTTTTGTTTTCTAGCATTTCTAATGCTTAGAACAAGCGGTCTGCTTGGTTAACTCCTAAACCTGGTTAAACATTAGTTGACGTTACAAGGACCAAGGAACTTTTAGCTTCATCTGGTCCTCTCCCTGAAAACCAATTGGCTTGTTGTCTTGGATGTTCTTAATTTCTGTAATTTCTTTCTGATGATATCACAAATTTTGTTAGCCCGCGTATTAATGTTCTGAAATTTTCTTGCTCAAAAACAGTTGAGCTTCCGGGATTTCACGAGACAGAGTCCACAAAGAGAATATCTATATTGCCCACTTTTTCAGTTGAAGGAAGTAAAAGTGATGCATTTAAATTTATGTTGAATGAGATGGAGTTTGCGCGGTATCTTCTGAAAAACACCGTGGGTCTTCAGCGAATGATTATTGTAGATCAATGTCACCATGACAGTTCATGGAGAGAAGAAAAGGCCACCTGCCTACTTCAAGGACCCAATATGGTCGACTATATGGTGGCACCTGTTGTCGATGGTGAGTTTCTGATCATTTTGGTTTAAAATGTTACTCTGACTTGATGCGCTATCAATGGTTTAATACCTTAACCGATATTTGATGTACATACATATATGAGCCACATATATACTTAGAGAGTAACCTAATTCAGGATAAAAACACTCTGTATTAGAAGTTTAATTCATATAGCTGAAATATTGGATCTCATAGTATCGTAATTTGTGTCAGAAATCACCATTAAGATTTGTTGAAGAGATGCTTGCTCACTTAATACGTCTGTGTGTGAAATACCTTCTAGTTTAACAATCTTGAGTTGTTGATTTTTCTGGTTCATCCACTCGGAACTAACTGCTTGTAAGCTCAACATATTTACAGTTCCATCTCCATCGCCCCAAGAAACAGAGGGTTGCTCATCAAATCCCTTCTCGTCGTAAAACAAAGTTTCCGGAGTCTTGATCCCACTCCCAACTATACATGTAACGGGAACCTGAGGCGCCTCTAATTGCTGAACCAAGGGAACAATTCTAGTCTTGTAAGGATGCACACCTTCGGAGAATCCGATGTCAGTTAAGAACTTGGGTATGTCGTTTGCTGTGTAGGAACCATTAGGGGTAATTACCAAAGGTTTGGTACGCCCGAATATATTAGGAGATGGCATGAGCCATAAATTGCTTTCGGAGCTTCTCTGCTCTTCCCTTACTAACAGAGGCTTAACCAAGGGAACTCCTAGCGTGTAGCCGGATGCAAAAGTAAGCATTTCTTGTACCGTACCGGCCCATGGGGTCGAAAGCGCAATGAAATGTTTGATGTATTTCTGGCGCCAGTAAATGGTGTTGCGTAAGAGGAGTTGATGGACGTACATGCCTCCTAAGCTATGGGATAGAAGTATTACTGGCTTGCCTCCATTGGAAATGGACGCGGTTTCTATGAGATTTTTGAGTTCGCGAAGGTACTGGGAACTAATGTGACATGCTCGGCCTTCGGGAGCTAAGCCATATCGGAAGTCGTACGGAGCTCCAAAGAGCGTTTCACCGTCGAGGTAACCAACTTCTTCCAAGGACTTCACAAGAGGTGCCATGTATGGAGAAATAAGCCTGTCAAAAGCAACATTGTTAGAAGGTACTAGTTCTACCTCTGCATTTTTACAAAAGAAGTTTTCGCTTTTGCAGTATTTTGGCATTCAATTCAACCAAGTAATCTACATGCTCTACGTTGTAAATTGTACTCTTCAAGCACAAGTTCTCCTAAAAAAAGAGAGTAAAAAGAAAGATAACCTTCTAACTCAATACTCTCCCCAACTTACTTCAGGTTAGGGTCGAGGTAGAGAAGTGATTTGGTAGACCCAAAATGAGGGACTCGAGTCTCGACACCGGGAGCGTTGAAGTAGTCATCAGCATCAACATCGTAACGCAACATCATCCTCTCCGCAAAGCATTTTGTATACGGCGCAATGAGCACAGTTGGGTCGAACCAAATCCGATACCACCCATGTTTGTCCTTCAGAGAACGACCTGGATACACCTTGCAAATTAGGCTCGATGGCTTGTAGTCGGCGGTGAGCCTCGCCTCGAGCTGGTTACCTCCAGAGCCAGGGACTAAGATTATAGGGTGGAGATTGTTGTTGATGCTGCTTGTTACGCATAGAACTTGTAACATTATTATTGTTATAGTGGCATAGTGCAAGAGTTGTGTATTAATAAGAGTGGTGAAGTGTAGTGAGAATGATGATCCCTTCATTTGGCAACAAGATGAATTTCGGACGAGACTTAAGAGGATAGTGTGCTGTTTTTTTGGTTTACTCCGTAATGGATTCCATTTGATGAATGGGTAAATGTGTGGCTCAAATTTTATCCTTGTTGCCTTTTGGTCAATATTTGGTGTTGGATTCGTGGGGAATTCTTCACCTTTGATTTCATTCCATTCTTAATTGTATACTCGTATATTTTTTATCATCTTCATAGTGGGACTTCATTTTGCTTACACGCCGTGTAGCTTGAAGTTAGATACACAACCAATCAAATTATAACATGTGTCATGG
>JBBYHQ010000015.1:1205408-1224202 GCA_038382645.1 Spergularia azorica
GAGGGACGAAGAAGAGTGAAACAATGAACGGGAAGGGGGAATATCGAACTCAAAAGAGGAAGAAGAAAAGATAGGGTAAGTCAACGCCGGAGTCAAGAGAAAATTTGGCCCGAATTTTTTTTGGTGGTGTTTGTCAAAGGAAAAGGTCTTAAAAGGTGGTGTTTGGCAAAAAAACCCTTAAAATAATCTTGAACTGGTATTCGGATAAGCTTTATCCTACCATACACTATCCTACCATTAGTATGGTCAAATGACTCAAACCGTGTCTTGCAATCCATGGACTAATAATAGAATCTTGTTTAGAGCTAGACTCTAGAAGAGTTTAGTTTTCAGGCTGCTGAGCACAAATTTCAAATTTGACCATTTTGCTGGTAACAAGCTGTGACTAATCGCCTTCCATAGTTCCATATCAGCAATTGCCGTCTTCTTCACTCTTTGTCAACGTTTAATGTTCTGCTTTCAATTGGTCCATTTTTGCCAACAGTCAAATGTCAGCTCCATACGAATGTCTGCTAATCCAGTGTATCATAGATTCATATAGCATGTTCATACAGCAAGCGGAGGCTGGAAGCCGCCGTCTAGACTCTAGAGGCATCGAAATAGAGCGGACGTGAAAATGGACATGATACAGACGACTTCGAGGCCCTAATTTGTATCAAATGTTCAAATGTAATCGTTTGTGTCTCTTTATTTTTAGTTTTTCCTTCGTTTGGCAAACAATGTACATGGAACTATTGAAAGTATTATGCTCCCGAATTCATGATTAAAAAAATGTCGATCATAGGGATATATAACACTCCGAATGACTTTGAACACAATGATCAATGTTTGTATACTCGACGACTTTGAATTCAAAACCTAATGTATAAATCACGTCCGTATCTCCAAGACTCCAACCTAGAAGCGATTATGACACAGTAAAGGAGAAAAATATACATATGAGAACATGAACCATGCTCCATGACCATGACCTGGTAGGTGGGCTGGTGACTAAGCAAGGCTAATGACCTCTTGAGTTAGACTTGAATACCATTTGGCGACAATGACTTCACAATTCTTGCCAAAAAATAAAAAAAATAAGACTGACTTCACAAATCAACTTTCACCAGCTGATTAATATGTCACTGACGTTACTTAGACTGACTAAGTGACTATAATCTAGAAGAGATCATAATAAATATTAGTGGAGCTATCAGATTTAAACAACCAGTGCGAGTGACGTACAATTATATGTTGGTATATAGTTTAAATCAGGTGTACTTGTACCCAAAAACAAATAAGTTATTAGGTGTAAGACTGTAAGTTAAACCAGGGATGCCAATTGTCGAAAATCAAAATCTTTTTCTATCTGAAATTGCATATATAGTTACTCTATTGGTGTAGTAGATTCATGTACAAAATCGACTTATCAGGGGCTTACATGTCCAAGACGAGGCATAGGCACCGATTTGCCAAGATCACCAGAATTTACAGGGCTGCTCAGCTCGTATGAGTTCCCTCGTCTTTTTCTACCTTCTGTTTCCGCGTGAATAAAAGCAGAATTCTCAATAAATGTTGTATTTTACCCAATAGCAGCCAATAATCTAAAAAATCCACAGTTTTACAGTACTGTCCAGAAAGGACTTCGAAAAGCCAATGCTAAAATCAATCTGAAACAAAAATGTCAGTAAGAACTGTGTAACCTATTTCTGTCATAAAATGGTTTTTACCCGCGCATAACCATACGGAGATATATGTTCTGATTTCGTTGGAGATGTGCCAGTGACCTCTAGATTTCGATGACCGAAGTCATCAGATCAAGCACGGTCCCTAGAAGAACTCTCACAAGCGAAGTGATAGGAGAAACTGGTAATTCGAGTGTTTCTAAACTACTTCATATCCGTACAGAAGGGCCATTCATCTCTTTCGCTCAACCAAGTTGAGATTGAGGTCAATTTTCCTGCATAATGATGGTTGCAGCCACCAAATGCAGTTTTCCCGTTACTATTGTTAGTCTCAAAGTCCTATTACAAAATAGGATCCTCAATAGCAGCCAACTAATGCAGGAAAAACTGAACTACTATCTGTCATCCTACACCTCAGCTGCTCCAATCATACATTTGCAGGTAGGTCGTCTAGAATCATCCATCAAACTTAGAATCATAAACTAAACCAGTTATAATGACAGCAATAATAACCGCTATACTTGAGCTGCTCCACTCATACCTTTGGAGGTTGAGAAAACATGTTCCCAAACATTTTTGCGTCTCTCTTGTTGCTCTCAGCTTGACGTCGTTTCAGTGCCTTATGTATTAGCTTGACCTCCCTATAAAGGATTCATTTCATCACAATGCATCAGCAACATAGACTTAGACCCAAAAGATAGATTTAGACCCAAAAGAACCTGCTAACTAGCATAAGCAATTAAGCAAATGTGTTCAACCTAGTTTTCAATTTCAGTAACCAACTTCGGTTCATGTAGGCTATAGCATTACATCTAAAATATTGTGGGGGATACGGGGAATAAATGCAGAAAAAAGGGGAGCATTAAAAAACCAGGGGACAGGGATGTAAGAGTCTACTGGGATATCCGAGCATTCTTCATTTTAGAATTTTACAACAGAGATGTCCGACCATTACAAAATGCTTCTGTCAGGTTAAACAGATGCACACAATACGAGCTCATCATACATGAAACAAGAATTTCAGTAGGTAAATATGGATTTACAACTAGGTTGCCAATTCAAACAAAAGCCAAAATTAGAACTACAAAAAAATAATAATTTAGCACATATTCGAGAAGATATAAAACACTACCAGTAGACCATAATTATGACGTTGGTCTTGTCCCACCTCGGCTTTCCAAAATAAAAATAAGGGTTTTGAGTTTTTACACCTTTGGTATATGCCTAATAGGATACCCCGACATGTTAGAATGACTTTCGGCAAAGACCATAGCTGAGAGTATCTCGACGACATTGACACCTGACTTAAAATGTCGGATAAACAAATTTGATTAGTTTAATTTATCGACTTAATAACCTTCGTTTTGATCCAAAGGAGCCAGACAAGTTAGCTGTGATATGCACCAAACTTTTGCCAGGCAAGAGAGTTCTCACATTCTATCAGAAAGACCAGTTTGTTTTCCGCCCTAACCAATTTCACATAACCCAAGGTACTCTTCAATACATGAAACAAATCTGAAAACAGGATTTGCTGACCCAGGGTGTTTGCAGGTGGCCAGGTGCTTTCAGTACGATTTTTGTTCATTGATACAATCTATAGAGCAACAAACTTTTACATCTTATTCAACTGCTCCATTCCCCGCAACACGCCAGCTCCTAAATCATCGGTCATTTCCACCACCCATAGTTTAAGTTATTTGACTTACATATTAAATCCAAAAGATCCAGAGTAATTAGCTTCACTGTACATATAACTTTTGTGAAGGCAATTGTGTTATGAAAATATTCTATCAGAAAGAACCAAATTGTTACTCCCAGCTATCTTTGTCACATAATAGATTAAACCCATTTGAAAATGGAGTTTGCTAACCCTGGGGGTTATTGCAGTTAGCTAGGTGTTTTCAGTTTCATGATACCATTTATAAATTAGTGAACTTTAGCTTGAATTGCTATATGACCCAGCCTATCAACCACCTCCCTGTTGCCTCAATCCTTTCCACAGGCCACAACTACCATCGGCCACCTTCTTACCCTCCTCTACAATCACCAAACCCAATTTACCAGATTTGGCAAACTACTCCAGGTATCTCAGCGATATACTTTGGGTTCAAATTTCATTTCATGTCAAACAATTAAGGAGAACTGAAGGTGAGGTTCAGTTGAGTGCACCACAAAAAACTTTTCATCTTACACTAGATGAGTCATAGATACGATATATAACTTCAGCGGAATCCACTTGCACTAAGTTAAGTTCTTTGCCTTCCTCAACTTGAATGAAAACCCTTTCGGTGAAGAATTTCCATCAAATGACTTGCCTCCAACCATCACTTGCAATGCATACCCAAAAAAGTTTGGTACAGAAAACACCCCCATAACAAAAAGCTCCTAATCTAGTGGTCTTAACGCAATAGGTTTGGTGAAAGGTTTGATTCCAACAATTCTTTGTAGACAACCCCGCTCCCAGTGAAAGACAAAGAGCCAGAATTATAGAGATTTTACTACTTAAGGAATTCACTCAAACCGGATGGCACAAGACAAACTAGATCGGCTAATTGATGAAGTCAACAGCATCAGTTCTGATCAAAGCTTTGGAGACTATTACAAAGACAGTTCAGGAAGTTGTTACAATCAGGGTTGTGTTCCAACATCCCAAATAGATAGGTCTAATGTCAGGGTTTCCTAGTCTTCAATTTACCGAGAGATAAGGGCCTTTGAAGCCATCAATCGGGCTGTATTTATCATTTGATAACTTGCTTAGATAAAGGAGAAAAATGGGTGGCGGGGGGGGGGGGGGGGTAAGCAGTACATCCGTTCTGGCATAAAGTGAATTACCCACTTTTTGGGGTTCGCTAACTTAAGTTACCTGTTTTCCGGACCAATCTCCAGAACCTTCTTAATGTCCAGTTCAGCCAAGTCCAGATCAGCATTTTCCATAAAAGCCTGTGCTCTCCGATATAGAGCTTTGACATTGCTGAACTCAATCTCTAGAACCTGTTACAGATGAACAAAAAGCTATGAGTAGATTGCAACAGATTCTCAAATGACTGGTTCAAAGACTTCCTCCAACAAAAAGAGCCAATGTTTTCATCCCTCACAATATTACCACCACACATGATGCAAGAATAATATTAAGGCAGATGTGTCAGTTACAGCAAGAGAAATTGGGTACCTTGGAGCATAACTTAATTGCATCCTTGAAGTTATTAAGTTGCATGCTGCACCATTCAACCAGCATTGCACTCTCAGCGCTTTTACTTGCTTTTGTTCGTCATCATTATATGGTCCGTCCTCGCCAACAAAATCAGCAGCCTGCAATGCTGACAGTCTGATATTCAGATTGAAATGTAACTATTTGAGAGAAGTCCGCCAAATCTTTTTAAGACTAAGGCTTTGTTGTGTAGTGTTGTCATCATGAGTAGTCATTAACAACCTTGCCATATTCTTTCTAGCACTTTGATACTTCCCATTCTTAAATAGAATACTGCCGCCCTCCTTTATCTTTCCCGCTGCCTCAATCCTCTCCCCAACACTCAGCTCCCATGGTGCTTTCTCCTGTCAAAAAGATCACATTTGACAAGGCAAATTTGAGATGGGAATTCTAAGCCTTAGGAATTGACAAGGCAACCACAGTATTCAATGCAGATCAGTGTCATTAGTTGTAGATTTACTAGCATATGCCCAAGGTGCTTGAAGATTTGTTAGTTCAATGTCAAAAGCTATAAATTTTCTAGGACAGTTAAGTGCAAGTTATATCATAGAAAAGCTCACATTTTACTCCAGATCCCACATTGACCAATAATATAAAAAAATTTCATGGCTTGAGTTCATCAGAATCTAAAAAGGTCAATTTGAGTAAACAGGGATCATTAAAAGGAAAGAAAAAAGAGTAACACCAAACTAAATTATGAAACTTCAAAGCCTACTAAACAAGGGAGCCAGGGCGATAACAAAAGAAAACATGCCATTGTGCTAATTTCATATATCTACTCATGAACTAGCAAATCATCTTTGCATCGTTCTGTAAATCATGCAGATTCAACATATACCCATAAAGAGGAACTTAAATTATAGGTAAGATGATACTTTCTCTTAACAAATTCACTCGCTCATATCTTTCACTGACACCTCATCGCTCAAAGATTTCTTTGACTTCTTTTACTAACACAGCAACTCAGTAAGAACAACTTTAATCGTCACAATTTAAAACACGCTCCTCTAATAGAGAGCTTTGGGGATAGTGAAAATATCCTCAAGGCCAACGCCACAGAAAATGGAATCAACATAAGATATAATACAAGAGGGTGTAAAGAGTAATTTTTTTGGTTAAGATTATTTATCCACTTTGGATTACATTCTCAAAAACTTCCAACCTCATAGAGCAGCTTACTTCTTTCTTGAGATTTACATAACCAAACTAGGCACTGCCATCTCTCACAACTTAGTGAATTCGATGAGCCCTTCTTCACGCACCTCCATTTAGCAACAATCACACTTTTGGTTTACACAGGTTGGTCCACATTCCTCAAAGTAAGCTAAAACAACCTCATGTAGGAAAAGAACAAATGAGTTCAACTCCTAGCAGAGGCGTAAGAACTGCTTTCAACGAAAAAGTGTTGTTCCATCACACAGGAAGATAGGCCTTGTTCTCTTGGGCCGTAAAGGCAGGATGTCTGAACTACTTCAATTTGTTAGGCTATCTTGATTGAGCTAGTGTTGTATCTGTGGGGTGATGGGGTCACTTCCAGTACCCAAGATTTTGCTATAAGGGTCATGATGGTGGTTAGGGCCTCTGGAACTTGTATAAGCTAATCAATGCAATGCTTAAAAAAAATAAAGAAAAAGTTGTACATGAAAGTTTTGCAGCTTTGCCCAAAAAAATTTCATCCCACCTTCAAATACACCACCATATTACCAGCAACACCAACGCCAAACTCTTTTTCACCCTCCTCCAAACCAGAAGCACATTCTAATCAAAGAGAGCTAGGAAAACAAAATGTCGCAAAAGCAGGCCAAATACAACAGCATTACCATAGTGCTTTACCCCTGTGTTGAATACATAGAGAGGCAGACGCAAAATGAAAATTGCTTCAAGAATTGCAGACTGCTACTTCACAATACAAAACAGTCCTTTGCTCCACTGGAAATGGAAACAAAACAAAACAAAACAAATGATTTTGAAACCAAAAAAAAAAGTCATTCTGGTGGCATTAGTCTCTAGCTCCCTTTAAGATGAAGGTAACTGAAAACATCAAGACTGAACAAACCAATGAGCACAAAGCACACATTAATATCAAAAGATGCTGTATAAGCACGTTATTTCATCTAAAACATGCAGCATTATCTTTAGCTACTTTGAGCTAAAGGTAATTAAACCCATCAAGACAGAGCCAACCAACAAAGACTAGGCACATAAATACCAAGAGATGGTGCTACATGAGTGTTATGCCGTTTATATCAAAACACTAAGGAGCTTCCTCAAAGTTACTCCATAAAACCTCCTTTCATCTTTAATTCTGTGTGCAAAGCAAAATAGCAGCACCATGCTCCATCTTTCTTGACCTTTCACCTTCTGAATCATTCATATACTTGTCTATAATGTCCCCTCTAATCCTTTAACAGTATAGCTTCAGATATATGTCATGAACAAGAAGTTTGGTCTATGATGATTAGCCTACATGAATTACTAACTTGCTATGTGTAGGATCAGAAGAAAGATGCAGCTAAGAAAAATGTGATAAGACTCCTGAGAAAGATCATAAATCTCGGACAAAGATTCTTATTAAACGAATCTATCATCACAAGTTCACCAAAAACATACGACACATAAAGTGGACAATATATATCTTACCTTCACAAAATCAAGCATTTGAATTTCATAAACAAGAGTCGAATATGGAGGAATGGTAGCAAGATCCCTCTTAACCTCCATCTCTCCAAACCCATATCGATGGTTTATCGTCAAAAGTATTCTCTCCCCTTTCTTCATGGTTGCAACAGCCCGGTCTAAACCTAGTATGACTTGCTCTGGAGACAGCAAACTGCAGAATTAGTAGCTGAAGAGTCACAATTCTTGACAAGATCATTTCACATGACGAAAACGTAACATCGGACCCCTACCTTCATCTATCACAAATTCTAGAGGTGCCTCGCCATCACAACCCCTTTTCTCAAATATGGTGCCGTCTTCCAATTTCGCTAAGTACGTAACTGCAGAGATATAAAATTCTAACAAACATTCCCAGATAATAATTATATGGAGTAATAATAATACTCTGCTTGTAAAGTAATTTTACATCAACAAGATTTATCAGTTCAACTGAATCAACAATGATGCAGAATATACAAATTAGATGGAAGTCACATGGAAGTCGTAGAAAAGTAAAAATCAGTCGTTTGGACAAATTTTAAGAAGCTACAAACAACTGGATGTCGCCTGCATTGATGGAGATTTTAAAACAGGATGGAACAAATATATATAACAGGAAACCTACTTTAAATAACAAGACAGTGCATATTTAAGAAAAGCAATCATCAAGTCCAACAGGAAGCAAATTAACCTTAGAACCACATTTTCTAAAAGTCAATATACCTACAACATGCCATGAACAAATGTGGTTCTCATGACGATTTTTCCTATATTATAAATTATGAAAAGTAGATGCAGCCCTCAGATATAGGTGAGAACTAAGAAAAATACTGCATAAGTATTCATAAAGCTGAAATCAAAAGATTAAAAGGAGAAAAGCCAAGCTAATTCTATTCCTCTCATTTTTCCCAGAAAGCCCAATCTTGAACCCACCGGTATCCTAGTGTCTTTCTAGAAAGGAAAAGTCAAGATACCTACAGGCTACAGCATGAGATCCAAGTTGTAGCCAAAACAATCTGGTCCCCCAAAATAGTCCACTGATATCCTCCGATGCGGATATAGACTCACTGGCAAGTGAAATGTAAATCGTGATGATTACACAAGAGCACTAGAGCTCAGTAACCCCCTAGACTCACATATGAAAGATATAATCTGGGTGATAAGCTTCATAATTATTACTCATTATACACAATCGAATAACACTGTTAAGAGTTTAGCCTTTCTATCCGGCTTCTAAACATCGCAAATCGGCACCTGACTCACCTCATTTGTGCAAACGAGTCCCACTGCAATCATCAGATTCTGTATGGTATGTAATAACAATGTTAAGAGCCAGTTGTTAATAAATGCATGTGGGAACTGTAAGAGGATATTTCCAAAGGAGGTGCCCTTATGTAAACTTAATAAATACTGAGTTACAAATTATTAATTCTAGCTCCAGTCAATCAAGCTCACTTACGTAACAATAGTTCAGACATAAGCTTCATCTAAATTACTCCAATAGGTCCTAAAGCATAAGCAATGAGGCTGACAAGAAGGATGTTAAATAGAAGAAAGGCATTCAAGCAACATGCACTTATCTTTATGACTATGTAAAATATAAAATGTCAGTGATACTTCTAAGAGACTACTAGACTAGCAAGCCTTAAATGGGTGATATATAGTCAATCCCTTGAATCTATAATCTAATGAATCAGCTGCTAACATAGGGGGAAAGAAAAACATCAAAATAGTCGGACTTCGGTGCTTGAATGTAACTGGTACAGCAGTGAACTTAAAGAATGTCCAGGATCCAATGTCTCAGTTATCTTCTGAATCAGCCAGATTTTCAAGTAACAACTAGGAATCTGAGTACAATTCTCCTTTTAAAAAGGACTAGCAAAATTTACACGATCCCAATAGAAAAATCATCAAGAGGACTTAGTTGGCTTTCAGAAACCTTAACTGGTCCACAAAAACTTACCGACATCTAAATTAAACAAAAATAACATGGGCCAAGAGCTCCAATCACATATGGGCTGAAACTGCAGTAGATGGTACATATTGGTAAACACAGTAAGAGTTAGCTCGGTGAAAGAGATTAAAATTCATCATACTTTTGCCACTTTGATATAAAAGAAATAAGGGAGCAAAAGCAAATATAAATATCAAAAAAATATCAAGAACATCGACAGAAAAGAAAGATAACAAGATGAGTGATTTGTCTAGGCACATCTGTTGGATAATTCTCACTAGAATGAAGCTACAAGAACGAGAACCCTTTTTGACACTGGAAGACGTTGTCTACAACCTTGTGTCCATACTACAGTAGATGAAATACAAACAAAAAGGAAGAAGTAAGAAAGAAACCCGGTATAACCCTAAAGTTTTCTCTTTTCCTGGAACATATCTTTAGCATACTACAATCCTCCACCTGAATCTAAGATGCAATTGTAGCAAATCTAGACCATCATAAACATCAATCAAAGATAACTAATCAATGGACATAACAACACACTGGGGCGGAGTCAAGGGGGGCTTACCCTGGCTACGGCCCGCCCCAGGTTTGCGATGTTCGGAAATTTTTTGCATATTTTTAATGTAAAACTAGCTAAAAATTCGTAAATCGTACCATTTGGCCCACCCCAACTCCGATAAATAAGTTTCGGCCCATTACAACTTTTATTCCTGGCTCCGCCACACACATCAATCAAATCTAACTAATCATAGTTCCACTGACTTTGTGAATTCACACTTCATTAACTTACACCCCGCTTCTAGCATACATTACTAACAACATACCATGCAGCACATTATGTGATTTTTTGAAATACTGAAAGATGCTACCCATATATCTCACTGGTGATAGGAGGGATTTATTAGAGAGTCATATGGAGACAAGTAACAAGAGCGAAAAGTATGAGGCAATATAAGTGAAGGCCTAGTAGCATGGAGCCCTTTCAAAACGCGAAAGTTTAACAACAAATTAGGCTGATCTGGTTGGAACCAGGTATGCCCGCTACTTTTCATTATGGGTTTTGTGCTGATCAATCTGTGAATGTATTGAACAAAATGCGTGAACACTCACCAGTGACAGCTGCTCCCTCATCAGCAGCAACAAGACCTTTGCCTTCTTCTAGAATTTTCTTAATCACCACATACATCGACAACTCCCTTCAGGGATACCAACTCCAGATTGATGTTCAACGGAGAATCTCGTGCCACAGGAGGAAACACATCTTCGGCTTCTCTCCCAAACTTCCCATATCCATCTAGAAGAGAGATTTCAAAATTACAAGAGGAAAAGAGAAAATTTCCCAGCATCGAAATAATCAATGAAGCCAAATTCAACTTCTTCTGTTTAATGGGTCAAAGTGAAAGACAAATTGAGCACAACTAGTAGCTCATCTGACAAAACACATCAACATATGTGCATGCACAAATCTCATGATCGATATGCGTCCAAGTAGCCATTCCCTACAAATATGTCTTTTAGTGTTTAAGTATTTACTTAGGCATTTTCATGAACTGAGTTTAATTAAAATGATGTGAAAAGAAGTGGCATTCTTCACTTTTACCATAAACACATATAAGTCCCAAGTTAAACCGAGTTATCGTGAGAATGCACTCGAATAACCACAATCGATGGCATATCTAGCTACAAGCCTGATGACATCCTTGGCAATATGTTTCCTTTGAGACTTGGTGCAAAAGTACAAGGACTAGGAAGCAAGAAACCTCAATTCGAAGATCTTAGACTTTGTAGTGAAAGAATATAATAATTGCAAGAGAACAATCTCACGATGTTTTCATGGCAAATGCATTGACAATAATGAACATACAAGAGAATTAGTAGATGCACATGGCGACTGAACAAGTAAGTTAGCCTTCTCTCCGATTTTCATTGTTTGAACTGCTTTTGCGAGTGCTGGAACTTGATGACCTGAAAGAGATACACTAGAAAATAAGAACCAAAAGGCTGAAACCTCCAGAACAGTCCCTCTGTTTCTACGAGGACAATTACAAATTTGTTACAAGATCATAAAGCGTAAAAATATACCATCTTTAATGTAAAACTCAATTCCATCATCCTCCGTCTTCGCAACAACTGTACCATCAGTTAGCATCATTTCATACTTAACTGCATTCAATTAAACCAAGCAAAATTAGTTCACTGAAACACGATCAGGTATCAAAAACCGCAACTTGACAATAAAGAAGCATAATACCAAGGACTACATCCAGTTCACTTGGTTGCTTCTCGCTGTGGCCTTTCTCCAATACCCTTTAAACTATCCCACCATCTCTACAAACATCCACCTCCGCAATCCAAGATACAAGCTCGACCTCAAACTGCACAATCGCGTCTGCAGGAACTCCCACATGCCCACCATTCCCATATGCCATTTCAGAAGGCATAGTGAACACCGCAATTTCACCCTTTATAGTGATAACCCCGATATCCAATCCTTTAATAATTTGTCCTATCAAACATACCAATACAATTTAAAAATCCAGCGAAACGAGTGCACGAAAACAACAAGCAAATGTCATAGGACTTCCATTTGTCTAGACAATTTCAGACTACTTTCTCAATCGCCATTTCCTATGAAAACAAATATGCATTTCCTTCCTATACAAGTTTTTAAACAGAAAATAAAGAATAGCCACAATTTTTACCATGGCCAAGCTTGAAAGTAACAGGCAACTGATCATCTCTCAAAGAATCGAGCTTAGTTCCATCAACCGATTTCGCCGTATAGTGAACTGCATTGAGCACACAAATTAACAGTCTCAAATACTTGATTATGAATAGAATTATTAATTTCTACAACAAATTTTGATGAAAGAAGGTAAATTTGATGATTATACAATACCAGTGACTTCGTCGCCGAAATTGGGGGTTTCCCAAACAATGCCGCGCTTAAGAAGCTTCTTCTTGACGCCGGAATCGTTGATTTCTCTCTCCTCCCCTAATTTAAGCGGTGGCGCTGAATCGATTACCTCGCCGGGTTCCTCATCGTCGTCTTCAATTTCTGTCATGTTTGAGTTCTTTTCCACCGCCATTTTTGGGTGGTCCGTTCTTCTGCTCAGCCGAACAGGCGCCTGCCACCTGTCGGGAACTCCTCTTGGTGGCCCAAGTGCGGCTCGTGCGTGTCTAGTAGAGCGTGTCCGCTAAGTTGGCGACGGCCACCGGCTAGACTTGGGTAGTTGGGTCTATGGACTATGGTGGTCCGGCTAGGCTAGGAGGAGTGGTCAATTGGTTTGGTTGTTTGCTCTATTTTAGCGCCAATAATAAGCGTACTCCCTCCTTTTGGCTATATTACTGATTAGTATGTACGAGTGCCCCAAACCGCGAAGTAAGACAATATCGTGTAGACTTTAGTTCCGATTTAGTAATATGCGGAGTATGATGTAGAGTCAGGTCATCTTAAAAAAATATTACGAAATTTCAACAAAGTATTGTCATGTACGCCGTATTTACTTGCTTATATCACACATGACATTATTACCAAGACAATACTTAGGGGTTGCTTTACAAGTATCAATTCAACTATCGAATCTTTTTGCTGGCCTCATTACGTATATTCATAATTTCATGAATTAGTTGTAAGCTTCTAAAGTGATGAGAAGTAGCAATAGGCAATTTACCTTTTCTGTTACTTCATTCAGATATTTTGAAACGAAATATGAGATTATTGATGTGGACCACAAAAAATGTCCTTTATACCGTTACAATTTGAAATTCTTGTAAGGGGTCCTATTTTTCTCGAGTAATTATATAACAAAAAATTTCAGTTAACTATAACATTCTTTATCTCTTGTCGACATTCGTAACTTCAAATAGTTGATTCGTTATCTCTTTGTTTTGCATAAATTGGTAATTTGGACTTCAAACATACGTATCTATTTCGTTGTTGAACCAAGTGTATGATCACTTGCATAAAAGGTTAGAAAATATACTATACGATTTTATATCAATATTAACTTAGTACTAACGATAATGTGCTAATGTTAAATTATTATTAACCGACCTCACGAGTTTGGAATTACTTAAACGTAGTTAAGTAAGGTTTTCGGCATGTAGACATATCTATATCTTTCGTGCATCATTTTTTGATTTGGTTCACATGTATGATATCTCCAAATCTCCAAATATAATGTTTTGAATAAAAAACTATGTACCACATTACTAAGTATGATAGTGATTTTTTATATCTCAGAAAAGATGTTCAAAAAGTTTCTAACTTCCATATAAGATTTTAGATGATGCTTACAAGTTCTACTTCTACCAAGTAAGTGGACTACTACTTTATAGAGAGAAGAAATTGATCTCAAAACAATAAGCTACTTATTCCGTAGTTTCTACACAAACAAATATTCCGTAGTTTCTACATTATTTTACTATGAAAATACCCCGAATTGCAATAAGTTCGTACTTTTTTCTATGGTAATTAAGGAACTTCCTAAACGTGCATATATTTTGGGATAAAACACAAATATTATCGTCTATTCGCTTATAAATTGAACAATTAAATTTCAAACATTCGTATCTCTTTGATTTCTCAACCAAAATAAGCAGACGTTCATTTGTTGAAAATGTATGACTTTTTTTTCTCCAACTACATAACTTAGTTATAACGAATAATGTTTCAGCTTATACTTTTGTAATTAACATTCTGCATTTGGAACACTCTAAAAGTTCAAAACTAACATTTCTAGTAACATGAGTTACGACCTTGATAGTTTGGTGTCCACGGTTGAGCCATACTCATTTTGTACATAGAAATCTGACATTTACTTAGAGTAGATATTATATCACACAATTGCGTTGCTATTATAGAAACAGTTTATTTATTTGTAGAGTAAACAATTTAACGTGACAATCAAAATAATAAGAATTGAAAATTTCCCACGATACCATATGAGATGAGAATTTTCAATTTCTTGGGGTGGCAGTTGCCAGCCTCTACCCCTATTTGTCACATCACTCATATGTATATTTCCCCATTTGCAAATAAATAGATATAATATTAATATTTGCATAATAGAATCTTGATCACTATCTTATGGTGTGAGGTAATAAATCAAAAAGTGACTCATCGCATTGCCTGACTTGATAATGATTCTTTATTAATTAGAAAAAGGTAACCAAAAGTTTCTAACTAAGATATCAAATCTCTTATATTGTTGACAAATTTTACTTGGGTAAGATATACTTGAGACTACTTTCAACACCATGTATCTTGCATTTTAAGTTAGGTTGAGCTATGGAAGCTTATTAGTAACATTAAGACAAAAATGAATGTTGTCATGATCTAGAAGTATGAGCTTATATAGAGATGAACTTGTTGCAATAGGATGAGGCGTCACATATTCTATACATTACATCTTTTTCCAAACAAAACTAAAGAAATGGAGACCACAAATTATAATTTCCGTACCTTGATATTTCTTTCGATTGTTTTATGGCAATTAATGAATTCTAGTTTTGTTCTTTCTCAAACTACTGTTAATTCTCTTCCAGGTTTTAATGGTTCCCTACCATTTTCGTTAGAAACGGGGTGAGTGAATTAGTACTTCATTCAATCCATTAACATTCTAATGTACTTTTCTTTTTTTTAATTATCCTATTATTATTGTTGTTGTTGTTGTTGCTTGTTTGAAAGTATGTATAAATTTTATTAGCAAGATGTTCATTAACTTGGTAATTGATAGAAATGTTGTTAAATATGATAGGTATATAGGGATTGAATTGGACGAGTTACAAATATTCTATTACTTCTTCGAGTCAGAGAACAACCCCAAGGAAGATCCTTTAATTCTTTGGGTAACAGGAGGTCCTCATTGTTCAGGAATGTCGGCAATCCTTTACGAAATAGGTAAATTTTCTAACTTAAATTGTACATTTAAGATGAGTCAAGGGCTATATCATTGGTTGTAAGAAATGAGTCAAGGGCTCGTTTGACGTCGTTTGGTTTCAATTTTCAGTTTTTTAAAATTCCAAATCACGTTATTCATGAATACCAAAAGTCGCAATGTAGAGATGGTGGAACGTTATAAGAGGGGTGGTGAATGGTAGAGTCATTGGCAAGGAACTAGTATTTGGCCAATTTCTTATAAAACTTAAACAGAAAGAAAAACATAAGCAAGCGACATAGGATTTCTATGAGGAAAATTTATTCCCAATGAGAGTAAAAACCTCGACCTCGCTTCAGAAGGATTTCGACAACTCAAACTCCTTTTATTGAGTTTCTTAGTAGTTCTCTTACAACGACCTACACCGGTCAACTCCAAAAACCCTTCTACATTAGTTTTCGAAGTAGTAGACTTGGAATCACTTTGGATCGCAAATCCATCGGAGCTGTTGACACCTTTGTAGTCGCTGCACAAAGAAGATAGGTAATTCTCTTCTAGACGTAGGACAAATTCAACTCGTATCTAGAAAACACCGTGGAACTGGTTCTCACAAAGATAGGAATATGCAAATAAACACAAAAATTCAGTGACGTAATTCTTTTTATAATGTTAAATTTGTGTTTCACTCGTCAGCTTTCTCGATCCAATGCACCAAGTATATATACTATAGCAATCCCAGAAAATTCTAAAAAAAAAATCACAAGAAAACAATCTAATGCTTAACCTAATTTTCATGAAAATAAGATTTCAAAATTTTAAAAAGATTTTAGTCTTATAAACTGGAAAAATGATTTTCACATAACGTAAAATGCAATTTTCTTAGGCTCGCGGTGAAAGAAAAACCGCAAAAATAATTTACATATATTTGCGAGATAAATCTTAACTTTCATGCACAAGAAAGTAATTTTCTATGTATTTAGGAAATTTACTAGTTTTTTTACCCGTGCAAATGCACGAGTATTAATACAGTTTTTCTAAATAGGATTATCAATGTCATTGATACCAAAAAAGGAGAATGCCTCGAGTGTTACTGACTTTAGGCCAATATCATGTTGTACAACCTTCTACAAGGTAATCAGCAAAATCTTGGCTAATAGATTGCAAAAGGTGCTTCCTAAGCTGATAGGAAATGAGCAGACAACATTTGTTAAAAATAGATGTATTTTTGACAATGTCTTGGTATCTCAAAGCCTTATTAAGGGTTATGGCAGGAAGAATATTTCCCCAAGATGTTTGATTAAAGTGGATATCAAAAAGGCATTTGATTCACTTAACTGGAGCTTTGTAGAGAGTATGGTGAAAGCAATGGATTAAAGGTTATGAGATGTATCACATCCACATGGTTAAGTCTGAAACTGAATGGATCAGCCAAAGGTTTTTTCAAAGGGAAGAGTGGTGTCAGACAAGGAGATCCACTCTTACCCTATATTTTTGTACTCAGCATGGAGGTCTTTTCCAAATATCTCAGGGAAATGCCAAAGAAACCTCAGTATTTTTTTCATCCTAAGTGCTCAAGAATTAGTCTGACACACATGGTGTTTGCTGATGATCTGATGATTTATACTAGGGGTGATATACCCTTTGTAAAGGCTACCAGAGATTGTCTAGAAAGCTTTGCTAAAGTCTCTGGGTTAGTTGCTAATCCGGATAAAACTGACCTATACTTTGGTGGAGTGAATAGCAGCATCAAGGAACAAATCCTGAGCAGCACAGGCTTTTCAAAAGGAAAATTTCCCTTAAGGTACTTGGGTTTTCCTCTAAATCCTGGTAGATTGATGGCTGAAATGTACTCCCCACTGGTTAGTAGGATAAATAGCAGTATCAAACAATGGTCAACTAATCTCCTATCATATGCTGGAAAGGTTGAATTGCTGAATGCAATCATTTTTGGAATTGAGAACTACTGGAGCTCAGGTTTCATGCTGTCTAAGCACATAATTCAATTGATAAATAGGAGCAGCAGGAACTACATGTGGAATATTGAAGAAAGTAGTAGGAAATTCATCTTTAAAAGCTGGATGAGTCTCTGTTCTCCAAAACAAGAAGGGGGGATTGGCATAAATGAGGTATTAGCTTGGAATAAGGCTATGATGTCAAGATGGATTTGGAACGTGGAAACAAAGCAGGAGGGTCTTTGGCTGGAGTGGACTCTAGCTTATCCGCTCCATCACAGTAATATTTGGCTTGTTCAGGCTATGGAATGTGACTCAGAAAGCTGGAGAAACACACTTAGGATCAGGGATGAAATTTTGCTGAGTCTGGAAGATCAGAGGAATGCAGAAAATACAGTAAAGCAGTGGTCAAGTGGCAGGAAATTCAAAGTGAAAACAGTTTATGAATTCTTGAGGACTCACTACAGGAAGCAAAAATGGAGTAAAATCATCTGGAATAATACCAACCTTCCAAAGCACAAGTTTACACTAAACCTAGCTGCACAAAACTTTCTCCCCACAGTTGACAATTTGTGCAAAAGAGGGATGGTTATTGTTAATAGGTGCTATCTTTGCAAAAATGGTATAGAAAGCAGAGACCATCTATTTTTCAATTGTGCTTACACGAGGAGTATCTGGAGAAACATTTTGGAATGGATGGATATTAATAGAGAAGGCTGGAGTCTCAAACATGAATTGAGATGGAGTTCTAGAAGGAAAGGCAAGAAACATTGGAAATTTAACTGGTATTGTGCTAACTTGGCTGCTGTGGTTTACATGGTATGGATAGAGAGGAAAATGAGGATTTTTACTGATAAGGAAGCTCCAGAAAGTTGGATAATTGAACAAGTTAAGAGCCAGATTAGTATAAGAATGCTAGCTGTTGCAAAGAATTGTATGCATAATGAAATAGTGGAGTGCTTAAATGCTAATTAGTAGATTAATCTTGTCTAATGGATACTCTTTTTTTTGTAAGTTCGTCTTTTTTTCCCCATTGTGGATGAATAAAAAGACTAGCATTCGTAAAAAAAAAGAAAAAAAAAATGAAACTATCTTAAAGAATTTAAACCTGAAAATTAGAAATACGGATATTAAATCATAATATCGTTATACATAATAACATGTATGTGAGTTGAAAGTAAAACTTGTGTTTGAAAATAAGAATTTAAGGGTTCCGTGTCCTCTGTCTCATGAGTCTGGCATCATTCCAACCTAATGAGTCCCCTCCTACACCCCTCAACCACGCGTCGACTCTTCTATGTATTCGACAACCCTGATCAACATTCTTACCCGACTCCTTCCTGCGTCAACATTTTTAGGCAAAGTCAACTCCCCATATCAAACCCTCTACACAGACCCCTAATCGACAATCATCAAACCACCAACTTTTCTACCTCACACCCCCACCCATATGGCCCTATCCCCTTTCCTAAC
>JBBYHQ010000015.1:1228148-1257127 GCA_038382645.1 Spergularia azorica
GGGTCTGGGTCTCAATTGTTGGACCCAGACCCGCCCCGTTATCTATGTGCACCGGGTCTGGGTCGGGTCCAAGATTTAAGACCCAAACCCGACCCGGGCGGGTCGGGTCCGGCGGGTCTGGGTAGGGTCCCGGGTCTATGCCCATCCCTACATGAAAGTGATGAAACGAGTATTATACAACTTGATTTAATGTTTTCCATCTATATTTGGTCAATTAATCGGAAATAAATGTAACTAGTACATATCTAATAATGATTCGTACATATCAAGGTTGGCCTAGTGGTTAGGAACTCAACCTGCCTGTGGGTTGTCCCGGGTTCAAATCCTCATACCCCCACCCGCGCAGCATTAGCTGCTCCTTTGTACCAAAAAAAAAAAAATAATGATTCGTCTTGATTCTTCAACTAGACCCGAACTAACAAGAATTATTGGACCCGTACCTGAAACAGACCCAAAAAGTGCTAGACCCGAAGTGGCTCGAACTTTACTGTGCACCCGAATTGACCCGGCCCGAACTGACCCGACTCAAACCCGACCCGAATGACCCGTTTGCCAGGTCTAGTTGGGACGTTGTTTTTTCCAACATTTCAAGTTTGTTTTCAACGCAACTTCTCTTTCGAGAAAATAAAAAAACAAAAACAAATGAAAAGTTGGAAAACTTGAAAAATAAGAACACTTCCGGCACCTCTCTTCTCTTCTTGCTCGGATCTGTCCCCTCCAAACTCAAATCTCCGCACCAAAAAAACTTCAGCTTCAAGCTTCAAAAACACCGCACATTGTCTCTCTAATCTCTCTCTCATCTTTTCCAGTCTTAAACCCAGACAACACCATTTTGTTTTGTTTCATTTTTTCAGATCTCTTTAAACAAAACAAAGCAAATATTATTATTATTGTTCCATTGAATACAAAATAAAACATGGCGACCATGGAAAGTTTGATTGGATTAGTTAACAAAATTCAAAGGGCGTGTACTGTTCTCGGAGATCATGGTGGTGAAGGCCTCTCTCTTTGGGAAGCTCTTCCTTCTGTTGCCGTCGTTGGTGGTCAGGTAACTTGTAGCTCAAGAGCTTATATATGTTTGTTAATGGTGGAAAATCATGAATTGGGTATTGATTAGAATAGCGAAATAACAAATGGGTATTGCCCAAGGTTGGATTTTGTGAAATGGGTGTTTGAGTTTTATGCGTGTTGTAGAAGGAACTTTTGAAATGTTGGGAATGATCTGTGGTCATATTTGTACTGATTGAAATATGAGATCTGCCTAGGATTGAAATGTATGATCATCCTATTGATTTTGAGAATTTGGATTAAACTGACTATTGTGTAATGATAAATTGTTTAATGAAATAATGTGATACCTGTGATTTGGGTTGCTGACATTTGTGATGGTTTGATATATTGAATGAAATCCAGAGTTCGGGGAAATCGTCTGTGTTGGAAAGTATTGTCGGCAGAGATTTTCTTCCTCGTGGATCTGGTACGCCATTTTGCTGTTGCGCCGTATTGAATGATTCATATTAATGTGTACCTGACTGTTATGAATTGCTACTTTGTTTGCTTGAATATCGGGTTTATTTATGATTTGGGTGAATGTGATGTGAAGGTATTGTGACACGGCGGCCACTTGTCCTACAGTTGCACAAGACTGAAGGTGGAAGTGAATATGCTGAGTTTCTCCACGCGCCAAAGAGAAAGTTTTCCGATTTTGGTACGTCAAGTCAGTTATCATGGTTGGCAAATTGTGTGGAACCTTTTAGATTGTTTCCTAGGGGGCAGTTGTGGACATTAACGAACAGTTTTACTCTTGAAAATTGTTTGGATGTTGCTATGAACATGCAAGGTGTTAAGGTTTTTGATGAGATGTTTTTTTCTAATGCTAATGTAGCTTAATAGGAAATGCTATTGAGATAGTCCTTTTATTAATTGCTTTTGAGATAGTTGTGTGTATGTGTATTTGTCTGCCCTGCAAGCAAAAGGACGTCCTTCCCATTCAGATGTTTTGGGTGACTGGTTGGGAGAGGTTGATAAGATTTCATAAAGATGTCTTTCTGTTATTCTCCTCTCTGTGACAACTCCTGTGGATTTGAAATTTCTTAGAGACCTCTATCGTGAAATTGTTTCTCTCATTGAAGCTAGAAGAATCTGTGTACAAAGAATGGATCTTGAGCTTCTTCTCTGATCAGCAAGATGAATCTTCTCTTCTTATGATAGCCTGCGTACAGAGCTCTTTCACCCATAGTCATGTACTCTATGACACTGACATGTAATACAGGAAGAGTCATCAGATATGATGGTTTTTAGTGTAGCATTGCTTTGCCTTGCCTTTAGTGTTGCCCGTCATTTGTAACTTAAGGGGCAAGGGTTCGTTAATTACTGATTACATAATTGTTTGACGTGGGGAATATTGTTTACTTGGCTGTACATTTTGTACCTGAGACCAGTATGAGAGCAATATGTGAACCTATTAGTGGGATACAAATATTTACTTAATTGTTGGACGTACTATGAAAAAGCCTGAAATGGGAATCACCTTACCGCCCTTCTCAGTGCGAGAGATCAGGAAGTAACGGGAGAGAGTCCTCAACTTAATATGAGAGCAGAAACTACCTTTCATTTAGAATGATATATTCTGTGTTCCTTTTCATATCGGACTTGTATTTTGGGTGATTCTGCCTCGTGGCATTTCGAAGCTAGCTGAAAGCTCCAGAATTTGGTCTATGACTGGATTTTCTTATATAAACCAGCAATTTGTCTGAACGGTAGGTTCCATTGCAACATTATGATGTGAAAACATTAAAATTAAAATGTTTAGCTGTTCATGAGCATATCAGCTTATAAGTCAACACTTAGTAATGGGTGACAAGAACAAAAAGGTGGTGGGGAGCAGGACTAGAAAAGGAATGTTAATACTCGTACCCTAATTATTGAAAAGAATAAATTGAAAAAAAGGAAAGAAAGTAATATCAGAAGGTGGATAATATAAACGAGTGTAAGCGAGGATCATGAAAATCGATGTGGCTGTTTTTGTTGTCTTGGCAAAATCAGCGCCATGAGTAATTTCCAGCGTCCCCATTTCTCCAAATATTAAAGTTCAAATTGATGATTGATCAAATGTGGTGGCTTCCTTGTAAAGCTGTTCAAGGTGAAAGTGATTGTCAGAAACGTTGTCCCTCCAAGCATGGGCTGGCTTTGCCATTTATTAGAATAATGCATTAGAGCTTTGCTTGTCTTTCTTTCCAGCTCTCTGTCTTTGAGGCCATAGCTCATTTGCACTGAGCTAAACTGTTGTGGCTTCTACCAGTTTGCTTTCATGATTTTGGGAATGACGCTATTTGATTTCTTTTCTTATTTTTCTTTTACTTCTGCAGCTTCTGTACGTAGAGAAATTGCTGACGAAACTGATCGTATAACTGGAAAATCAAAAGCAATTTCTAATATCCCCATCCACTTGAGCATCTATTCACCAAATGGTATGCCTCTTAACTAATGCATTCACTATTATTGATCGTTAATGGATAGCAGATAATTCTCTCTCCATGATGTGCTTGTCCTTTATTGAATGTGGCATCATGAAGCTATGTATCTGCTTTGTAGTAATTTGGTGTGACTGAAGTGTATTTGGAAAGACTTACATGCTTCATGACAAAAAAATGCAATTCAGTTTGCTTCTTTATGAGTCTAACTGGAAGATCAACCAGCTTAAGCACAGCCCTCTTGTTAATCTGACTGGTAGTCCTTTGTTCGTTTCCTTATGTTGCATCTTGCTGTTGTTACCTGTGATGTTTGTTTTGTTTACCATTATCAAAGTTCATGTGCCTTCTTTCCTCCATTTTACATATTTAGTGGCAGCTGTACTAGCATTTGAGTCGACTCATATTTTCTTCAAATGTAGCCAATCTAGCCGGTACTCTATTGCTGATTTGCGAATCAACCCATTGAGCACATAATTTTTTCTTTCTCCTTTGTACCCAGTGTGTGACCCCCTTGGTGTCTTTTTGTACTATGGACTTTTGGAGTCACGCCCTTGGTGCCTTTTTGTACTTAAGAGTCAAACCCTTGGTGTCCTTCACTCGGTATACTCCCTCCGATTTTGTATGTTTCAGTTTGCACAGTTTTTATGACAAACAATATTATCCGCTGGAGAGTGTGGGATCACAAACCACAACGACCAAAAATAACATAATTAAGGTTAGAGGAAGATCATTGTGAGCTGACTCAAATTAGACAGGGGAAGAACATAATGATTTAGAGGTAGTAGATGAGCACTATATCACTGATTAGATTTTTTAACCCTTCTTTTTTTGGCCTTTTGCCTCTTTTGTTCTTGTTTCAAAATGTGAGTGCTTTGCTTATTTTTTTATATGATGCAGGTTTTTATACTTTTATTAAGTCTTCAATTAAGATTTACAGCTCCCAACTCCATATTAGTCTCTTATCTATCTTCTATTTACAACTTATTATACTTTTTTTTTTAATTTTTATATTTGAGTTTTTTAAGGTAGTATCTACCAGTGTACATCAAGCGTTGTTTCTGATTTTGACTTCAACTAATCATTTAATCCTTCTGGATATAGCTTCAACTTCTTAAAATTGGAAATGGATGGAGTAAGAACTGCTCTGAATCAATCTTTCTCAAACATGGGTATGGGTATTGGAAATGAGTACATGTCCAAGTGTCAAGATTTGCCATTTCATGTTTTGCAACACAGGGACTGTGTCTTAAAATGAGGATACAAGGGCATGCTTTTGAAACAGAAATGTAGTTATAAGGACCAAATAAGTATTCAATGTTAAAAGAGAGATGTTTGAGAGATAAGTGTAAGCCTATTAAAACCACACTATAGGCTTAAGACATCAATCTATTCCTTTTCTTTTGTCATGCAAGCCACCCTTTCTGTCTCTACTAGGAGACTGTTGGGTCGGGCAAGGATTGGGTACGGATTCCATGACTGCATACCTAAGTGTCGTGTCGGACATGTGACCTTATGACCATAGAAGTGAAGAATCGAAGTAACATTCGCCGTAGGAGGCCCAATCACAATATTTTGGCTAGTGATAAGGTCCTTCATTTCAGTTCTCGTCTTGAAGTGAATGCACCAATTCGTTCGCTAGACTTTTGTCGTCTTCAATGTCCGAAATTTTGGTTATTGTTTTGAAGGGTCTGTATATCGATAAGTTGTGTCATTTGGGATAACATTTTCTGGATGTCTCCTTGGATAACGAATGACGTGAGAACCGACAAAGTCCATCACTTGGAGAACTCTTTTATTCAAAGAGAAAAAAATTCATTCTTGTTCTTGGGTAATTTATCCTTTTGAAGAATGTAATTCTGAGCCTTCTGTTGTTCCCAATCTGTAAAAGTCATTAACTGTAAAATTCTGTCAGCTTTTGACTTTTTTTGGTTTGTTTAATTATACTGAGTTGGAGTTGGGTTCTTCTGCAGTTGTGAACTTGACACTTATAGATCTCCCGGGGCTGACAAAGGTTGCTGTAGGTAATATTCTTGAGTTTTCTCACAGTAATAGAATGTCATTTATGATTTATGTTACTGATATTGTATTCTTGTCTCCTACTTTACATGGTTAAAGGAATTATAGTAAATGATAGCAATGCTTTTTTTCTTGCAGAGGGACAGCAAGAAAGTATTGTCCAAGATATTGAGAACATGGTCCGCAGTTATGTAGAGAAGGTAAGGCAACTTCCCTGTTCTCTCCATTAGATATGGGTAGAAACACCCCAGCAATTGATGATGTATATGTGCATTGAGTTTAGATGCTTCTATAGAGACTTCAGGTGCTAAATGATCTATCTATTTAAAACCTTTTTCCTCACTAGTTATTTCTGGTCTCCCTAGTGGACAAGCAAACTTCCATGGTCTTAGCTAGGTGTACATAATTTTGAGCAGTGTATTGCACGAATTAGATGCACTATTTACTAGTCTGGAAACAAAGAAATAAAAAGCTCTATTTGACATGCTCGTGGAATGTTGCGGACACACATATTTTCGAAGGTGACACGCTAGGACTCTTCTGCGTTGCTGTAATTGAAGAACTAGAAAGTTACAAATCTTGGGTACTTAAACCCTAGATCTGTTATTTGATGGTGGAAAGATTAAATCTAGATGAGATTTTTTTAGGGTTTTGCTCTATAAGATCTTTCAAGTTGAATTATGTGAGGACATCTCACTGTTATTCATCATTGTCTCACCGCCCATGGTGGCGACATATTTGCTTCTACTAATTTTTTTTTCTACTCGGTTATTCATATGATCCAGGGATATATGTCTGGGAATAGGAGAACGGCGTGATTATAAAGTCTTCATTTCTTTGACTTTCTTTTTTGGAAGATTTGTTCTCTTTTTGTCTTATACGACTTTAGATCACTTAAACCCTTACCATTAAAACGCATCAAGTTACATGAGGCTTAAATAGGGTGGTATTTAACGATATATATTGTTTAAGTTGACGTGTCTTGTCGTATCCGTGTTCATATTAGCTGACCCCAAATCATTTTGGGAATAAGGCTTTGTTGTGGTTGCTGTATCTCATTTTCCAATAGAAGTGCATGCTGTTGTATCCATGGTTGTGTCTCGTATCAGTGTTGCTTCCTATGGTTTTAGTAAGAGATTCATCATCCCTGCTACATCTTTTTGAGCAGCAATATACATATCTGGATGTGGTGATTCAATTCATATTAGTTTGTTCTGTCTAAATTTTGATTGATTGTGAAATCTCTTCGACGTGTCACTTTGGTATGGTGAAGCATTTATACAATATCATGTTTTTCATATTGATCTTAATACCTGGAAGGCCAGAAGATGAGAAACTTATGACAGACATCACCTTAAGGATGGTTGGAAGGCTAATCTCCATTTCAATGTAATGGGATTGTTTTTTAGTACAAATGAGGTGGAATAGTAGGGGGAGAGAGAGGACCATTGAGGAGAGTGCAGTCGATTGTATCTAGTTTTAATTTTTTTTACTGATATATGTACTGGTACCTCCAGCCAAACCCTATTTCTCCTCACTCACCATTGTTCTTCCCTTAGTGGACATCCCATAACATTGTGAGAGGGATTACCTCCTACCAGACGTGCCATAATGTTAGGTGAATGGCGAGTAGTTAGTATTAGTTGAGCTTACTGGTATTTGGGAAGCTAGATATAAGGCGTTATGTATTTGTCATTGAACTAAAGCACCATTAAAAAGGACCTTTCGGCCTTCCTCGTCATCATCATCATTACCCCAGCGCCTTAAAAGCTCTCTCCATAAGGTAGGGTAAGGGGGGTTGGATGTACGCAAGCCTTACCCGTATTTTAACATACATAGACTGCTCATGGATGACCCAAAAGAAAATTGCTCTACTTTACAATATAAGAAGCACAAACAGGTTTTTGAGCCATCTTGCTTTATTCCATCATATCCCAAAGCCAAAGAATATTTAGTCTTTAGCTCCATTGGAACGTGAGGGTGTTTGTTTTTGTGCTCACTAGCCTGATATGTAACGCGTGCTTCTTAGTCCTGCCTGCCTTGTCTCATCTGCTGGTGCTTCTTTTTGGGGGTTTGAAGGGTCTGAGGGGTTAAAAACTTGGAATACAGCTAGTCCTGTCCCTTCTGTCTTTTAGAATATGGAGCTGCAGGGTATAGCTATCTTCAGTTGAACTAGATAATTACTTTGAATGGTTCCTAATATGGTCTCCTTTTTTGTTTTTGTTTTTTATCAGCCAAACTGCATTATTCTAGCTATTTCTCCTGCTAATCAAGATATAGCGACCTCAGATGCTATAAAACTTGCAAGAGAAGTTGACCCCTCAGGTAAACAAATTTTGTCTGTGCGTCCACTCTGTCTAGGATTAGGCTTGCTAACCACTGGGGTTATCTTTCTTCTGCAGGGGAAAGGACATTTGGAGTTTTGACTAAACTTGACCTGATGGATCAGGGGACCAATGCCCTGGAGGTACGTATAGTTCTTGGTGATGGTTATTAGATATTAAATTAATAGGATAATGTTTTTCTGCTTCAGAGATATCATCTTGATGGGCTTTGTCTGATACTTTTAGGTTCTAGAAGGACGATCGTATCGATTGCAACATCCTTGGGTTGGTATAGTCAATCGTTCACAAGCTGATATCAACAAAAATGTTGATATTAATTCTGCTCGTAGAAAAGAACAAGAATATTTTGAGCATAGTCCAGAATATTCTCACTTGGCTCATAAGATGGGTTCTGAGTATTTGGCAAAGCTTTTATCAAAGGTCAGCATTGTTCTTGAATTTATCAGCCAATTTGATCTCTATGTGTGCGTCATGAAATTTTCTTCATTCACTAATTGTTCAGTAGCAAATCTGATGCTGATGGGTCATTTTCTTTACAACCAGCATTTGGAGGTTGTCATTAGACAGAAAATACCAAGTATTATTGCCCTCATCAACAAGACAATTGATGAAATTAATGCTGAGTTGGATCGTATAGGCAGACCTATTGCAGCAGATGGAGGGGTAAGTTTATAATCCCACTTAATTGTACTTGTTGATGGTGGCTTTTATATGCCTAAATTTTCTTTCATGTATGCAGGCCCAACTTTATACTATATTGGAGATGTGCCGTGCATTTGATAAAGTCTTTAAGGAGCATCTTGATGGAGGGTATGCTCATTAACTTTGTTCAAGTTCTATTGCATCCCCTGATTGTTCAGTTGTTCCCTTTTCATATATTGCTCAAATACTTGTATTTTTCCCCCCATCTCCATGAGGATTATGCTAGTAAGTGAACCCATATTCAGTAGGTAGCCCTTATGAATGAGAAATCACTACATGCAGTGATGCAGATCTTGAAGTGTCCATTTTTACTGAATTTTAAGTCCACTCTTCTTATGTGCCTGAAATGTTTTCTTTGTTACATTCTATACCTCTTTTACTGTCTTCAAAATCATGGTGCATTTGAGCATTTAATTTCCATCGAATTTTTGTTATCCCACTATGGATTGATAAAGATACAAGATCTTCAACTGATTTGGACTTCAATCTATCAGGGTATGATGATATTTAGATTTTTTAGTAGGGTCAGGAGGCCAAAGGAAATGACTCTTGTATACAATGTTGGCATTTAGCTCTGTTCTTGTTTTCTTTCTTTTTCTGTGATGAACACAAATAGTAAGCGTAATCCATCTATTTTAAAAGATCCCATGAAAAACAAATCAAAAAAGCTAATTGTGTTTTAAAATAGAAAACAACTTTCGTTTCCCTGTAATACCCTAATAAATACGTATTCGCAAATTATGCTTCACAAAAATGTTATCTTCCTTAGTCGTTCCTTTTCCCGACAAGAGACGTACTGGTGCGTTTCTCTTTCTCCCACACCCGCGTCTCTTTCTCTCATTCAGTGAAACCATGTCTTAGGAGTTCAATGTCATTTGGAGTTTAGTTGACATTCGTTTACAATGTTTATGCATGGTTTTTTTGCTCGATTAATTGCCAAAATTTTCATATGAAACCAAATGTAACACCCACAAGTATAATTTCTTTTCAAAGTCAGCTTACCTTTACAGATTTTGACCGTATTATTGAGCTACGTTGCCGTTAGACGCATGCATTTTATTCCTGGACCGTTTTTAACTGGCAAAGGCATTTAGTACTAAGTCTTATACGAACACGTCCATTTATGCTCATATACAAAGGCAAAAAGTAACTTGGAACAATGTGCTTATCGGAAGCAGCTCCTCTTTAGCCATTTGGAATCTCAGTTTAACTGTTCATATCTCTCTCCACTGTTCATGATTGGGAGGAATCTTCAGTTTTGAATCTCTTGGAGCTTCTTTCTTTAGTTAAACTTCTTCCAGAAGATGAGGATGTGATAACATGGCTGCCTGATAGTTTGGGAAGGTTCAGTGTTAGGATTTTTTGCAATATTGTTCAAAATTCTGTCTCTGAGGTTGATTTTCCAGTTAGTGCTTTTTGAAGGTGTAAAGCCCCTCCGAAAGCTTGTTTTTTTGCTTGGGCAGCCGCTATAGAGAAAATCCCAACTTTGGAGTGCCTTAAAGAAGAGGTTTTAGTTTGGCTAGTCGTTGCTCTTTGTGTTGTGAGGCGGAAGAAACCGTTGATCACCTTTTGCTCTCTTGTCCTTGGGTCTTGTCTTTGTGGCACACTGCTTTGTCTTTGTTCGGATTGACCTGGGTTCATCTGCAGAGAACCAAAGATGTTCTCTCCGCTTGGAAAAGAAGAATGAAGAAAGGGTGGCTAGCCGAAGTGTGGAAGATGGTTCCAATAGCGATTTGGTGGTGTACTTGGAAAGAAAGAAATCATCACATTTTTGATGATATTATGTTGACACACCAAGACTCCAAATTTAGATTTTTGAGGATGTTGTGTAGTTGGAGTCAAGTGTTACACTCCCACTGACATTTGACTTTCATTCTTTTTGTGGATATAATCTCTCATGATAGTCCTAGAGCTTGATTGGCTCTCTTTTGTATATGGGCGTCACCCCTTTAGTTGTCTTTATGCATATGGGAGTCACCCCCTTGGTGTCCTTTTGAATATATAAAAGCCTATCTTACTTATAAAAAAAACATTTCACTACGGCCAAGTTCAGTGTCAGGACATTATAGAAACTGATGTGGGATTTAAAAGCTGCACTATGTAATGACTGCAGTGCCAAGCTGATCTTCTTCAAAGTAACGCAGATCTCAATGTTATAGGTCTTTATTTGGGTCCGAGTGATGCTCATTCGATTTGAGTGGGAGACCAGAATCCTCTTTTACATATATGTTTCGAAAATTATGACACAGTTGCTATTTCATGAGATGTACATGAAAATGGGATTTGTCCTATGTCAGACTGGCATTGTATTCACTTAACTGATTTAGTGTACCATTAATTCTTTTTTTACATTCCATAGATTGCATCATCTGGTTGTTTCATGTTATGTCTCTAAATTACCAAGCGCAATTCCAGAAAACGTGTGCTTTTGGGTTTCGTGCCTAGTGTGATTAACACATTGCGTTGCTCTAACGTAAGGGTAGTCTTGATTGTTTTCCTTATATCTTATGACCATACTATCAGGAGGCCTGGTGGTGACCGCATTTACGGAGTTTTCGACCACCAACTACCAGCTGCTATGAAAAAGCTCCCTCTCGATCGTCATCTTTCAACATCAAATGTTCGAAAAGTTGTGTCTGAGGCTGATGGTTACCAGCCCCATCTGATTGCCCCTGAGCAAGGAATTAGAAGACTCATTGATGGATCTCTTGGATATTTCAAAGGCCCGGCTGAAGCTACAGTTGATGCGGTAATCTTCGTAACTGTTCCTTCTCTACATAATAAGGCCAATTTATGATTTCACAATGGTGTATCTGCCATTATTTTATGTACGTCCTAAGAACTTTTTGGTACATTGGTACTGGAGTTAGATTCTCTCCAAAAACAGGGGGTCAGAAGTTTGGAATTGATAACACCGTCAGGGGTTTGGGAATACCCAAAATGACTTGGGTGAGGGTGATTAGGAGTGATATGAGTGTACTGGGGCTTGAAGAGAGTATGGTGTTGGATATGGTGGTGTGGAGAGACATGATTGATGTGGAGGGCATAATTAGACTTTTTATGGTTTGTTTGTTATGCAAATGGTTTTCTAATGATTTTCCTCTTTTCTCAAACCTTTTCTTCTTAACCTTTGTAAAGACGTTCACACATTTTTCACTTGTTTTCTAACTATTGTTTTATTCATTTGCGTTCCTATTCTCTTGATGGATTTTAAATCTCTTGCTAACGTGTTTTCACTATTTAATTTTTCTCGCAACTATCTTTAACTTTTAAGGCCCGCACATGGCGGTTACAGATAACGGTTCATGTTAGCTGACCCCAAATAATTTTGGGATTAAGGCGCATATACAGCAGGAGTTTCACAGATTTCATGTGCATTGTGTTGCTTCTGTTAGAGTCACCTCTGGGTCACTTTTTAATGGAGTTCATTAAACTAATGAAGTTTTTAAATTATCCGTCCTCTGCCGGTAAACATTGCTTAGGTAGGATTTATACTCGCCTACATACAATGAACGTTTTACTTAGGAAACCTATCATTTGGTGTAACAGTGCATGTGGTTTGTATCTATCAAAGTTTGCTATAAGTATGACCCTTTCGCACCAATTTTGCTGTATTGATTGTTCTGAAGTTCACATGTTAGTTTAAGATAACACCTTGCTGAAGTCTTACTGTTAAGTAGTATTTGGGAAGTGGTAATTAAATTGAAAATCGTAATTAAATTCTAGGATTTGAAATCCATAAAATTCAATTCCAAAAGCTTGTGTGGGTACCCCATGGAATTGAAATCGTTAACACCTCCTCCCTTGATTTATGCATTCCCACCTTAACGACCATCCATCAATGCCACCACTACTCTGCCACCTTTCTAAGGGCCATCTCTGGCGCGGATCACAACAACCCAAAAAGTGATGAAAGTGTATATTGCTCCACCAATCAACTTGAGTACAAGGGAGGGAAATAGATGAGAATGGACTGGTGGCCAATAATTGGCTGAGAGGCGTTAGGTCAGTATATGGGGAAGGTAGGAGGAGAGAGTAAAAGGAAAGGGGCTAAGTGGAGAGGGGAGATAACATAGAGATGGAGTGTTAGGGAGGCACTAGATAGTGGGGCAACGGTAAAGGCTGACGGGTGACGTCGGAAGTGGCGGCCTATGGTCGGTGGTGTCATGGCGGTAGGTGAGGAATGTTGGTGGAGGGAGAGAGAGTGAAAAGAAGGGGGTAAGAAGAATGGAGAAAGAAAACAGTTGGAAGGCATTAGGGCGGCTGGTAAGAAACAATGGATGGCTGGACGACCGACGACTGGCAGCCTGGGCCGGGGATCAGTGGGTAGGATTAGGCAAGATGGAATTGAGATGTAGGTTTTAGGAAGTATTTGAATTGATTATTTTTACAGAGAGAAGCGAGTTTGGGTTAGGCAAGATGGAATTGAGATGTCTAGGTTTTAGGAAGTATTTGAATTGATTATTTTTACAGATTGTTGAAATTGGGCCAAATTTAGTTCAAGTTGGCCAAATTTAGTTCCAAAATCTGTTGTTTCTCAAACACTTGACTTGGTTCGATTCAGGAGTTCAATTACAAATTCATGTAGCATCAAAACTATTTTGTTTCCAAATCTGGTTTTCCAGCTATCTCTTTTTTCTTTATTCCGGTTTCAAAAGTTCTACATGATTTGATCTCCTTACTTATTTAAACTGTTGCTTGCCAGAGATGTTAAGAAAAAGATGCCCTAGAGTGTATTGCTTGTATAACTCTTTTATTTTTGGTTATGCACAGGTGCACCTCATACTAAAAGAACTTGTGAGAAAGTCAATAGCCGCAACACTGGTAAGAAATGACATTATTGGTTGACTCTCTAACACAATTTATCCACTTAAGCAATGCAACTCCATTTGTAAGAAGTGGAATACCACAAAATAGTTGATCTTACAATGTCGATACGTCGTAATATCCTTATCTTCCATCATGATGATTAAACCCTAATCCTGAAATATGCCGATAAATTTACCTAGTAAACGTAATAGTCATCACTTGGTATTGTAAGTACAGCCAGTCAACAATCATAAAACCTTAATCCAACAATAACTTGAGGTTAGCTTACATAAGCCTTCATACGGAATTGGTACTTTTGTGGTTCTGCAAATGAAAAAGGTAGAATTATAGAGGCAAAAGAAGGGAAGGGAAAAATGAATAAGAGGGCTAAGACAGAGATGAGAATAATCAAAATAAAAACTATGTTATTGAGACAAAGAAAATGGGATGCAAGAGGAAAGAAAATACGAGGAAAAAGAGAAAATGAATATAAATAATCAGTAGAACGAGAAAGGGGAAAAAAGTAAAAGAAATCCCAAAAGTCAATAAAACTCAAACACCTTCATCTGCATAACTTCTTTGAACTAAGCCCTAGTGTCCTACTCAAGCCTAATGGTTTTTCCGTAGTAAAGATTATATCATCACAAGGAAAGTATTCATTATTTTGTGAAAAGCTTTTCTTTCGAATAAGTATTTTATATTCCTTATCACTATTCGATAATCAATGCATTGGGATGAGCAAGTTATCTCTTTGAACTTTCACCAGCCATAGAAATCCCCTAGACTGGTAACCGGGGAAACGTTCATTCTTATTACATGTAACATGCGTTACCGTGCAGTTTCTAATTACAATTTTGTTAAAGCTGGGTCTAGAAGCACTTGAACATTACTGCATTGTCGATTTCTCCCCAATTACTGTCCTACACCAATGACTGTCCTGCACCATCTTTCACTATCCTATTGTCATTTGTGTTATATACTTATATTCACACAAGCCTGGGCTACATTATTTATCTATTTCCTAGACACCTTAATAAGTCGAGTAGATAGATATATAGAGAAGCTATCTTCATGAAAATGTTATGAATGATTTTAGCATCACATATGCTTTCTTATGAAAAGCTTAAGACTGCTTGCTTTACGAAATGCAATTTAAATGTTGTATCTAATTTGATGACTTCTGTTGACTCTCAGGAGCTTAAGAGATTTCCATCTCTCCAGAGTGACATCGCAGCTGCCTCGAATGCGTCACTGGAAAAATTCCGTGATGAAAGCCGGAAGACTGTGCTGCGTTTAGTGGAGATGGAGTCCACTTATCTAACGGTGGAGTTCTTTCGGAAACTTCAGCTTGAACCAGAAAAGAACACTGGTCCTCAACAACCGACTCCAAATACAGATCGTTACACCGATAATCATCTCAGGAAAATTGGTAAGCTTGTAGCTAATTTGATATGTTTTTTGAAACTATGGGTGTCGTGTAAGGACCGGCTTTGGAATGTATTGGAATAAAGAAAAATGACTTATGCAACTGTTTGAACTTCATATACCATGAAGCTCTTCCTACATTAGGAAGCTGTAATCTGTCGATGCAATTCTTAATGCGGTTTTCATAATGGCTTCTCCAGAAAGAACCTCTCCGCGTGCTTGTTTGGATGTACACGGGAAGTTGGGAGACTATATTTCGTACGAGATTCAACTTCTAGGAAATATTGAGAATTGTTTGGGTGCCCATGTAGGAAACGAGGGGGTGTTTGGTTCAGGCTAAACTAGAAAGGGAAAGGATTTTGAGAGAGTTAATTTCCTTTAATTTTTTTTTTGTTCCCTTTCCTCTGCAAGGGTTTTGCTGATTCCATTAGGGGTTTCAGGGCAGGCAATCCCCCAGGCAGCCATGTTCACCCACCACCTACCACCCACTACCATCTAATGCCTTCGTTGCAGGTACCCCATCCACAAGCACGACTACAAAGAACACTGCCTTTTTCACACCCTCGCTTTTTGGTTAAGTGTGGCAGGTTGGGGTATCGAATAATTGGTCTTCAGTGGTATCGAATAATTGGATTTTCCTGTTTAGGCTGAAAGGGGGAGACAGTTAAAACCAGTCCCCTTACCAACCATGGGGGCTTAAGGGGGTTTTGTTTTCTCTGTCTTGATTGCTTTTCTTTCTTTGATTTAACCAAACAGCACACTTTCCCATGGGAAGTTTTACTTACCCCGTGCCCTGGGTAAGCAACATCCTACATTTTGTAGTAAATAGAAATTCCTTGTGCCATTTCCCATAGTTTTGGCAGCAAAGTAATCTTATAGTTTTGTGTTTCCTTGGCTGGCAACTTCCTATGCTTTTTGGTGGCATCCAAAAAACCACTTTATTTCTAGTATCATACATCAACGTCCCACCCCTCTTCACCTCGCCATATGCAGAAGACGGGTAGCGTTATTGGTTTGTTTTGTTTTCTGTTTTGCTGCTTTTTTCTTTGCAGAATTCTGTTCCCATGTTTGTTCTGTTTCATTTGTCAGGTTCAAACGTCACAGCTTATGTTGGCATGGTTTGTGACACATTGAAAAATTCTATTCCAAAGGCAGTTGTTCATTGCCAAGTCCGGGAGGCCAAACGAGCACTTCTTAACCAATTTTATGTTAATATTGGCAGAAAAGAGGTATGCCGTTCACTTCAATTTTTACGATTGATTTTCTTTCTTAAGATCAAACTTTATGTCTTGGTGCTTTAGAAGGCTTCTTTTTTTTTTTGGTGAAAGAGTGAAAGACTCTCAAGTATATCCACAATATGATATGATAATAGAGTATTTTTCTCAAAGCCACATAGAACCCAGCTATTGCCATTTGATATAGCACTTTTGAGGTTAGTCTTATCTTTAGTCTGTTATGGATGTTTAAAGGGATAGTTGTTAAAACTTAAACCTGAGAATTCCGTTGGAAACAAAAAAGTACACTGAGATTTCCAGAGTTCTTAGAAGTCTTCTGCTTTAGCTAAAATAATAGTTGGGCCTTTGAAGTACTAAGGTTTTGGTATGTTTACCTAGGATGGCAATGGAACCAGGACCTGACCCAAACCTGCCGGGTCAGACCCATATGGATTGGGTCTGGGTCCTTATTTTGAAGACCCAACGGGTATGGGTCGGTTCTGGGTCCTGCTGACAAGTAAGCGGGCTTGGGTCTGGGAATGTCTTCAAAGCCCCAGCTGCTTTCACATATAAACTCTTACCTCCCTATGACTACCCCTTGCAAAATGAAACCGAACTAGGTGTTTTTCCAAAAGTCTTCTCTTTCTGTATTGGAACTAAAGCACTAAATGCTGCTCAACTGCATACTTAGGCCATGAAAGCCATTTTGGAGACAGTCACTCAATGTCTTAGCTGGTCGCATGGGGAGTCGTATGTCATGGGAAAAGGAAACCAGGACCAGATTTCTCTAACATATACGCTCATAAAATTGTATAGTTCCATTGACATGTTTACTTAAGACTTCCGGAGCAAGAGTTGAAGCAAGATTTCGTTTTTTCCAAGACCTGTTTGGGAACTTGGAATTTTTCCTACAGATTTGACTTTGCTGAAATGTCAAGCTATATGTATACACTATCCATGTTCCCGCATGACCATCTGCCTTAGTAATATGCACTGCTTTCTTCAGCCCCAGTTCAAGGAAGAGACTTTTATATTTATACACTATCCATGTTCCCGCATGACCATATGCCTTAGTAAGTGCACCTTCTATATGCACAGCCTTCTTCAGCCCCAGTTCAAGGAAGAGACTTTTATGTTTAACTTTGAACTCTCTCTACCTTTAATCTTTTGTGTACGTGCTACAGGAACAGAGTAAATCCCAACACATGACGAATGGCTGGTAGTTTCTGAGCACCTTGAGTATTTAGTAGAATAAAAAAATTCTAACATATAAAGCTCTCTTCATGGACTGTTATAGGCTTGTAGCTTTGCCTTAAGGAGAAGGGCAACCACAAACATGACCAAGTGCTACAAATATGTGTCGTTTGGCGTCATTCTGTGTTTTCTTTAAAGTGAAAGTCTGGTATTTTCTTAGGGGTGCATCATTTCTTGTAATACACATTGGGCCAGACAATATTTTTACTTTTTGTATGGGTGAAAGCACCTGGGGCTTTGAAGACATTCCCATTATCCCTGCTTCAACCGAATTATATCTTAAAACATGGAGAATCCTTGTCTTCTTTTACTCCCCTCATTTTCACTTAATTAGATTATTGTTATTAAATAAATAAAACTTTTTCTGAAGGGAGGGCACGCGTTGTGAATTTGCTCACCAACACATCACAGATTCACAGCTACTCCAAAAAAAGAGAAAATCTTAAGGCCGAATCTCCTCCCAGCATAAAATTAAAAGGAGAGCAGTTCATTTAAACCAGTTTGCTTTAAGGCTACTTATGGAATGGATTTAGAAATTAAACGTACATATAATCCAGTTTGCTTTGTGACACAATCAATATTTTGTGTGTTTTAGCTAGCATGAGTTGTTTGCCATTAGTTGTTTCTCATTTTTTGAATTTTGAAAGTGCTTTAATATCACCAGGACCACTTCCAGACCCTATTGTAGTAGCTTTTACATTTGGGAGGAAGTAAAAGTTGAAAAAGTCTTTTTGTCATAGAGCTAATATGTGTCGGGACTAATGATGTAAGAGCTGGCCTGGGTATTGGGTAATGATCATGAAACCCGCCCTTAATCTGTTGTGCCAGGAGAGTGCAGGACACTTAGTTTTTGCAATAGCCCATATTAGGAATCCTCCCTGTCTCTCCATTGTTTTGCTCTTTCCCTTCTCCTCGTATATCCCTAATATGTTTTCGGGAAAAATGCTGTACTTGCGGTATTAGATTGTTCTGGAGCAAACAGTGGGTTTGTTGCATGGAGAAATGTATGGAAGCAAAGTAGCAAGACTAGTTATCAGTGCTCAGTATAGATTGTCCGCTTATAGTGCTGTGGATAGCAGCAACCTTTATTAAGTTTACTGAGAAAGCTTCATGTCTAGAATTTTGGGACTTCGGGGTTCAGGAAGACCTTGGATTATATCTGGGCTAAGTAGCCAAGTCCTTGATTTATAAGGCTAATAGGAAGGCGGAATGAGTCAGTATTAACGCCTTTACTTATCACCTGTACATGTTTTAACATTTAGCCAGTATTTATCTCATGTTTCTTTGCTCCTACGATGTGTTCATAGTATTATATGAAACATTGAAATTAAGATGCTTCTAGGTGAAACTTTTTTATCTATATCTTTCTTCATATTTAACATTAGCCATGTATTTCAGAAAGAACAACTTAGTGGCATGTTGGATGAGGATCCTGCACTCATGTCCCGAAGAGAGTCATTAGCAAAGAGGCTTGCGCTTTATAAGTCGGCTAGAGATGATATTGATGCAGTGGCATGGAAATAAATGAAGACATTCACAAAGGCTACATTTATTCCAAAAGCTCACGCGGAAGGGAAATATTGGAGTCTGGGATATAGACATCGGCAAAATGGGATTCTTGTAATGTAGCAAAGGCGGCTTCTCCACTGAGAAATGTCTGAGCTATAAAGAAGGGTATTAGTGAGATAGGAATTGGTTTGTTGGAGATAACAGAGTTTTGTGCTGTGCGAGTTTCTTCTTCGACCCTTTTGATTAAGCGACTAATTCTTTGTAAAAAATCACATTAAGGAAATTACTGTACTATCATCATTTGAGTAATCTGTCACCCAAAAAAAAAAATTGTGAGTTGGACTATGGTTGCCGAGTATATTCTGATAAACACAACTGAGAATGAGTCTATAACATTCACTTTCCGTGATTTCATATCAGCCTGAATGGTTCCTTGTTTCAGAAACCCGAAGTGCAGCTTTTGTTTTCGCGGTCGCCATTTTGTTGTGGTGGCTCTAGTTGTCTTATGGGTCGACAATTTCTTCAGGAATGCTTGCTTTTACCGTGGCCTTTCATGAGTTGCAAAGTAAGAAAGTACTCGTAGAAATGTTGTTCCAATAATGTACGGAGTACTATAATTTCCTTGCAAAGATTTCGGTTTATATAAAAAACAATGATAAGTGTTACATCGAGTTGGGATTAAGGTGAATATATATTTTGAGGAATTAGATATGTATAAGTGGTATAGCGAAGAAAATCTTCATTTGAGTAAAGCAAAAATACTTTTACATGTTGGTGAATATACGACTTCTAAATGTTTCCCATGCCAAACCCTTCTCAATGTAATCGATGTTTGTAGGGTCAAAAGGGCCTCTAATCCTGTCTATAGACTTGATCACTGCTCTTTGTGGCAACACACTTTTCGAAGGATCGGGTGAAGTCTTGTAGCTTAAGCATGACGAAAACCCCTGCGAATAAAAGTGTAATACGATAAGGAAATTTAGTCGAGAAAATACAGGTCTTGCGAACAAGTATGAGAACACAGAAACATATCTTGAAGAGAAGAATATAATCAAGAAAACAAGAATTGTAATAAGAGCGTAGAAATTGCAATCTCATACAGGTTTTGCTTGAGAGATGTTTACACATGCGTGGCTTTGTGTTATGGAACCATTGTAACCAAATGCTTAATACCTTAATAGTTAATACGTCTCCTCACACGAATGCCCTTTGGGATTGAATACACGAATATCCTTTGGGCGTGAAGGGTGAATGAGAGACGAGACACAGATCCTTTATACCTTGAGCTGAAATTCCACTCTGGGAGGAGCGGCTCCCCGGATATGAACTCGAGACCTCAGGGTCATTGAGCCTTTGATACCATTTTATGGAACCATTCCAATCAAAAGTTTTAACTGATAGTTAAGGCCCAATAATTAGTTTAATACCTTAACAATTTGATCATTCATTCATGATTCGCGAATACCCTATCGAATAATTATCCATTTTGATCCAAACACGAATGCCTTATCCAACAATTTTCCCATTCTAGGACTTTGTTTCCTGTCTTAAGATTCGTCAATTACTCCATTTTACACAACTTTATCTGTCCGATAATATATTTCATATGGGTACACTTTAAAAAAACCAAGTTGTATTACCCGCATTCAACTTTCCTACTGATTTACTACTGATTCTTGACATTAAAGATATGAATAATAATCACCTTAAAGATGAGGACTTCTACTTCTTGACCATCAACAACTGCAGTAACAAGGAGGGCTTCTCCTCTAGCTGACTGGCTGTATACCTCTAACATGGCTACTTCTTCATTGTAACCATAACCTTCGTCTTCGTTTTCGACCTCGGCTTCATATCTCACTCTCCTCCTAGCTTTGCAGAGAAGTGTTACACCAATTGAGTTACCAAAATCACTAATGAGCTTAACATTGTGTTTGTAGTAATATGCATGGGTTGTTTTGGGGGGTGAAAAATGAAGGATAGGGCATAAATTGCAAGTGTAATGGAGCAACATAAGCGAAGAGTTGCGTGCTAAATAGCTAGAGTAGAAATATGAATTGGTGTTATGCACTTATAATTGTTTCTTAATAGAAGAAGATAAGGCTTACTTCTATGTATGCTCGTTGTCCAACCAATTGACCTATGCATTTGTTGTTGTCCTGTGAAGGCAAGCCTATGCCTTGAGAATATGCAATTTTTGTTTTTATCAACCAATGAACGACGATGGATATAATAAAAGGTAACCATATTTCCACGTCTAAATGGACCACCCCGTAAATTGTGTCTATTACGTGGGGTGGTCCACTTAGGCCGTGGAAATACGGGCAGCTACAATAAAGGTTCATTCTCGAGTGATTTGTGTTTTGTAACGTACTCCGAACTCGTCCCTCGTTGTTCGTTAGAGCAGGCAAACCTATGCCGTTAAAATATGCAATTTCGGTATTGTGTAGTTATTATACCAACGAAAAATGATGGAAATACTAAAGGGTAACCATATTTCCACGGTTTACATGGACCACTCCCCGCCAAATTGTGTCTATTGCATGGGACCCATGACACAATCCGGCGTGGAGTAACCCATTTAGACCGTGGACATCTATAATAACGCTTTCATTCTATAGGGAGCCTCTAGTATCTCAGCTGTTTCAACCCGCCTTATATTTTTTTTAGAACTTTGATTAGTAGACGAATAAAAGGGTTTTTTTGTCAGACCACACCTAATAAAACATATTTTGTCAAGCCACACCTAATAAAATCAATTTTTTTGTTAGATTACATCTAAATACCTAATGTTGACTTCCAATCTTCATCCCCCCATTGCCGCCTTTTACCCACCCATTGCCGGCCTTAACCGCCTCATTGCCTCCCCTATAGCCACCCCATTGCCTCCCTTAACCCACATTCTTAACACATTACCTATTTCCCCCCATTTCTAACACCTTCTCTCTCTCTCTCTCCCTAATTTTTTCTCTCTCTACTTCTTCACATTTCCCCATTTTTTCTTCACTCTATTTCATCACAAATTCATTCAAAGGGAGGTACTCAAATTTATCTTGGGGCTAAATATCAAATTTTGGGAGGAAATTAGATTTGAGGATTTGAAAAGGGAGGGGGAAAAACCAATTTTGGTTGATGTGGGGTGGCTATGGGTGGTTATGGGGGTGGGGATGGCTGACTATGGGTGGGTAAGGGTGGCTAAGGGGGCGGGGAAGGATGGCTAAGGGGAGAAAGTCGACATAGGTGTAGTCTGACAAATAAAAAGATTTTATTAGGTGTGGTTTGACAAATTTTGTTATACTAGGTGTGGTCTAGCAAAAAAAAAGTTTTATTAGGTGTGCTCTGACAAAAAATCCCGAATAAAAAAGGGCTCTACACGAGGAGACTTTGATAAACAGTAATTCCCAATGATAACTAGATATGAAATCATTACTACTGTTCATTGTAGTAATTCCCATTAATCAAATTGTTCACCTGATTCTTTTACTATCATGTCGAATTTTAATATATACGGAGCATAGTATTCGACTCTTAGATATTGGATGAGATTAGGCATTAGCTTAGGAATTTAGGATACATCTTTACTCATTTTCAAAGGATGGGCATTTTGACACCCTTTGAATGAAACTAAGATTTGGACAACCAACGACACGGTTCTGTCAAACTCTGCCAAAAATTTACGATACAATATATTAACTCACACTAGAATTTGCATATTACAGTACACCAGATCTGCTTCTAAGGAAAGTGTAAGAAGTAAGAACAGCTAATTGAATACTCCCTTAACTAAAAGAACTGAATAACAAGGCCTGTTCTTTTTCATTTGTCAATATACATCCTATATTCAGTTTGTGCTACAGCTAATTAGCAGATGAAGGGAAAATTCTGCTGAGTGATGACAGCAAACCAAATAATAATGAAACTGAACCAAAACATCTACGGCTGCCTTGTTTGACGACTCAGTGGAGTGCTTCTAAACTCCTGTTTTGCACAGTTGATAAATTTGAACGATCAGTTCACTGTTCACCCATGGGAGAATCATTAACAGGTACAAACTGCAGCTCCATACACAGAGATATCTCCCTGAAGCATAAGAGACTGAATGTCGGTCTAGTCACGCAGTTCCCGTTTAGGAAGCACCTCGCTCCTCCTCCAGAATCTAAATCTCGACCTTATACCTGCAACTGAGATAGCAAGACATTTCAGAATGCATAGACCATCTACTCTACCACACAGACACTTGTTTGTTTGCTTCAATTTTGACATCAATTAATGATATCTAATGGGGTCCTACTCAGTTTCTAATTTTAAAATTTGGACCAAAAAGATCAGTTTGTAATCCCAAAACTAACCAAAAAAAACAAATGTGTCCATGAAAAAACAAGAACAAAAGTAGGTACTAATTCAGATATTGTCATCAGAATGCATTAAGAATTACATACACCAATGGCATTCACATTTTTCATTACAGCCATCACTAATCAGAATAAATCAGGACCAGAGAAAAAAAAAAGATACATATACGGTGTCTATACTATATAATATATACTATACACTTCATGCACAGAATTTCCGAAATAGTATTCAGGAGGCAGAATCATTACCTCTTGAATTTCGTGAAAAGAATTTCAGTAGCTCGTCTATCAATATCACCTATAAAACAAATTGTCCATTAGGGAGTAACGAAAAACCTAAAACTTCACCAGAAGATAGTGGAATACTATATAAGGACGAAAAGAGTAAACACCATCTTGAAGGGTACAAAACGAAGAAAAGTAGCCAAAAAAGCTCTGCAAGTCATGGGACAAAGCAAAGTTTAACAACTGCGTCATGGGTCTGCCTTTGTTGATTCATATCATTGGTATTAACATGGTCGCCTTATTTAAAACATTGTACAGCAGCGGGCATAATTTGGTGAAAGTGTACATTAAATCTGGATCTTTGAACTGTGAACTGCACACTAACGATCCATTTTTCCCTTCAAACTTATCCCATTCGAGTATCTTGATATTCTTTCCATAATGGCAAAATGATGGCGAAAAAACAATCTAGCTTGTTGTAATGAGCAATTGTCAAACAGACTTTGGACTAGCATAACACTATAAACAGGACATGTTTAATGTTGTATTCAGGAGTAACTAGATACTATAACTACGGAGTACAAGGGGTAGAAAGGTAAGATGAATCGATAAAGTGCCCTTAATTAACCTTCCCACCTCAGCTGTCTCAAGTATCCATCACGAAAACAGACCGCAAAAAGCTGGATAACATCAACTTCTCCCATATGTTGATATAGTAAACTATAGAAAACTGGTCAAAATCACTCAGCTGCTATTTTCTTCTCTAAGATCTCAGCCAGAAGTTCCTTCACACCTAAAACTTTAATCCCTTATCCCTATTAGAGTGATGAACCAATTTGGCATATACTAAAGTGCGCAATTTTCTCCTTCAACTGGTGAACAAAGTTTATGAATTCGTGCAAGGGTTTCATAATTGGGTACTGAGAACTTATTTCAGAAAAAACTCTCCTCGAACAACTGGTAACTGGTGGCAATTGATACTCTATTCTGGCCTGCCTGAAGGGTGGGCTAAGCTTACTGGCTTGATCAGCAATACATATACGCATAAAACAGGTGAAGATGGTAGCACTAACCGGGAATGATAGATATAGGACAACCTTCCATTCAGTCCAAGACAAAGGTGTTACCTGAGATAAACACAAAAGTTGGTTAATTACAAATTGTAGCTTCAAACATCCAAGTGGTCAATATCAGAATAAATGACGCAGATATCAACAGAATTGTGCTTGCTAAGCAAAGAAAGAATCTTACAGAGAATAAAACCGATAGTGGCTGAATATAAAGAATCAGTACGTGAAGCAGCATGGTCAATATGATTGAGCCAACAAGCCATAGGTTACTCCAGGGACGTATAGTACTGGTAGAAGCAAAATTAAAAGGATCAGTGACAACGAGAAATCTAAATTTCAGATGTGATTGGTGCTAGATATTTTTTCGGAACAAAGCAATTGATGATCACCATGTCTGGCAGTATTCTCATCTACAAATTATGTTTATAATTAATGTCAACTTGACATCGAAAGTTCAAGCAAACAGCCATCATAGATGACATATGACAAAAATTCTGACATGTCCCTATGATGATTAAGGTTCAATCACGGTAGAGCCAACCACATAAATTATTTACAATGCTTTCCAATGCAGATAGTTATTGCAGTAACAATCTAATAAAAATGAATATAGAAAGCTCACAGGAGAGATTGATTTTCACTGAGGTTATTTAACGCGTTGAACATTTCTACCACAACGAGCACTGTCATGGCAACAGTTGATGGGTGACGGTCATCAAACACACTGCAGGGATACGTTGTCTGCCTCGTATGGCACGTGTCAAAATTCATCTGGTACAAAAAATAGACCATGAACTCAGGATTCCAAAAATGAGTTAGTGTAATTATACTGAATACATATAGGAACTGCTGTATCAGGGCAATCTCACTGAAATGTGAAAAGTAACGACTTTAGCTTAAAAGATCAAAATAGCATCACGTTAACTAAGATGATTGTGATTCTTCACTATATCTGAAATTCAGGGTGCTCATTAATGAATTCCGTTTTTTCATTTTCCTTTTTTAATTTTGCATCAACAATTACCAGAGATTGCCACCACAGTAACATTAGCCTAGCAAAGTCCTAAACCTAAATAATCCGAACTACTCACGTTGCAGAACATGTTACCACTGAACACAGTCCGAGATAACTAAAATAATTACAGTTGTGTAACTATATAACTATACATATATAATTATGATCTACTTTTGGAAGACGATTGGCCTAAGCTTGAACCAAGAACTCAGAAGACAGACTTCAGTATGAAATCATAAAGCGAAGGAAAGGGCCATTACTTGAAAAGAACTTTTGCAGTCCCCTATATATGCTATTAAGTTTTCCGCACTAACGGACCTCTAAAACAAATTTACTCAAACTATAAGTTCATATAGCTACTCCCTTCCCTCTCCATTCCCCAAAACCCCTAACTCCTCTCTTTTACCACGGGACTGTCACCAGTCAATTAGGCGGTGGTAAGCCCCAACTTTCGAGCTTTGATTGCTCTAATATGTTGTTCGTACTAGCTATTATTGTAATAATTTCAATCTCTCGTACAAGGAGTTGCTCATCACCATATAGGTGGTTGAGATCTACTAGTTTAAATTTTAAGAGGATCTGATAATCAATGATTCTACACATGGAATGGGGTTGCCAGATTAACCTACAAGCTGACGGGTTTGACAAAACTCATTACTGATCCTAGTTTTTGGAGGCCGATGATTTTTTTGATTTTGTTTAGTTTTTGTATCTTGGTAAGTTTGATAGTCAATCTAGATGCCGTACAGCAAATTATTATGAATGAATTTTCCTCATTTACGAAAAAAACAATTAATCTATTTCTGCAAATCAAGCAGATACTTACCAATTCCCCATATGAAAGCTTAGGTCCGTTATCAGCATACAGAAACCACCATATGAAACCGGCAACAGTGGCAAGGCCAACATAAGCTGCAACAAAATAAGTAGCAGCAATTATAACCCATATCCCCTTCTTTGTGCAACTCTGTTCTTTAATGAGTATATGTCTAATTGAAACATCAATTACTAGAAGAGCCAAGAGACACATTCCATCAAGGAAACTTCAACAAACACCAAAAATTAAATTGGCACCACAAGCTGAAGCATATTGGACCATAATTTGAATCGATGGGACCGAAAACACTTTCCGGAAAAAAAAAAAAACCATGGAGAACACGAAAGAGTCAAGATACTCTATTTGAAACTTTAGAGAAACTACTTTTGGGTTGCTTAAGTGGCTAGAAGCCAAAAAGCTAAATTCCAACCCTCAGCCCCTAAGTACAAGTAACCACAGATTCAATGCAAGTAACCAAGCTAAATTCCAACCCCCAGCCCCTAACTTTTGTTCCACTTAGACGAGCATAAAGTGTTAGAGAACCATTTCAACCAAAAGTCTAGACTGATGGTTGAGGCTCAATAATTGGTTTTACACCTTAACACGCCCCCTCACGCGAATGCCTTTTGGGCTTGAAGCGTGGAGATAATGCACACGCTTGCCCATACCATGTGCTTGCGAGTCCACTTGATAGAGGAGGGGGCTACCAAAATTGAACCCAAGACTTAAGCATTGAGGCTCTGATACCATGTTAGAGAACCACAACAACTGTATAACTGCTTCTGACATCTTTCACAAGCTTTTCAGGATTTTCTTTTTATATCCACACTAGAAAGTATGGGTTCTCCAACCTCTTTGTCCTTGAATATTGTAGATATTTAGTTCCCTACCTTTAAATGGTCTTAAGATGGCTCACTGTGCACACCCTCAAAAACTTCACATGACATCAGCCATTTTAAAACTATTTCCCAAAAAGCTTTTGCAATTCTTAGGCCATGGGTTCTATAAAAGGAAAGTGCCTTAAATCTTTATCAATCGCATCTAAAAATATTTCCCAAAAAGCTTTAGATATTCTTAGGCCATGGGATCTATAAAGGGATAGTGCCTTAAATCTTTATCAATTGCATCTAATCATCCATGATATCAGGTACTACAATCCTTTTCTTAAAAAAGAAACGTCCTCACTGGCCCTTACAATCTAGCCCCTAGATTTACCCTAACTCAGGCTCGCCTGCCAAAGATTCATAACAGTCATTGATACTAAATGGTATCAGAACAGCCAACCACCGTAGCATCACAATAGAAAGGTTGATAAGAACCCCCCTCTTAACTGGTCGTGATGGTTTACTTAAGGCTTAAAAGGGAATCCCGTCTTATAGGAGTATGCTACAACGGTGGTGGGTTCAACTATTACATCGTGTTACATGACACCTCTACAATGTAAATGAAGCTCACTGAAGACCTTTACAACACACACAATTTGGACGAGTGCCGCTATCCTTATACGTGGCGTAACGAGTTAACTACCACTTAGAGCATAACCGATGAGTAAAACCTTACCTCCAATAACAACATATCTGAAAAATAACCAGCCAGACACAACTGCTTCTCCGACCTGCACGTATCATAATTAAAAAATTTTACATTCACAAGAAACATACAAGACCAGACCACAAGAAATTGCAATGGCATAAAAGAGCAAGCAATATCAGATAAATACAAAAACATCACTAAAATATTGCTTGACTCACTCTATCGTTGATCAACAGTTCATCTTTCACTTTACAACATTATCGCACGAATTTAAGGTGAGTTAGTTTATGTGCTACACTAAATTCAAGAGGAATACAACTCACAACACAAGCATGCAGCTCCAGATAATTTTTTTTTCTTTCCAGAAACCTAGTTGAGGATGCAATAGGACGAATAGGTTCAATAAAACAGGCTTTATCTCTATTTGTTAATATTGAGTAGCATCTGATATTGGGTAGATTACCGACAACCATGTTTCAGATGCGGGAAAATCTAAATTTATCTGATTTTATTTGACAACACATCACAATGAATAATGGCAGCACCACCTTGCTCTCAAGGTTTTGTCTCTAGGACCTCTTAATAATTGTTTTGCGATGTTGCTCAAGCAACCACAGTACACAACATTAACCTTATGTAGGCAGCATTCAGGACAGTTCCATTCAGAGATTCATGTACAAGAATTTTCTATGATAGCATTTAATTCATTAACCCTAAAATTTTGGGACCTAAGCTTTTTTCTGGGTGGTTTTAAGGAAATCCATTTCCAATTATTAAAGCATTATACCTCTACATCAGACAGAGCCAATGGACTGAGAATAACCTGCGTTTCTCATAGATATTGTGCAAGCAGCCAAGCAGTATGGTATACTTGATAACAGAGCAAGCAGTGTAAATTCTAATGTACAGTAATAAAGTAAACTTGCATAAACGTATTGTCAACAATTCGCAGATCTACCAAAAACAATTATAAGATCTGAAGATCACTTGTGAAAGGTGAGATCAACTAATTGGTCAACACAATCAACAGTTGCCAGTTGCTCTAAAATAGACCACAGAAAGATAAGAACAATGTCTGAGAAACGATTACAGAATAAATAGAATACAAAAGTCATGAGCAAAATAGAGAAGCTGATGTCTGAAATATCAGCGATTACCTTGCGCGGTTTGGTCTTCATAACATCAGAGTCTTGCTTATTAAAACCAATTGCAGTAGCAGG